>JAVHNF010068538.1:0-10566 GCA_034783455.1 Micropsitta finschii | reverse complement strand
GCATTGAAACAGGCTGCCCAGGGCAGTGGTAGAAACACTGTCCCTGAAGTGTTCACACACTGTGTAGATGAGGCCTTCAGTGACATGGGTTAGTGGTAGCCTTGGCAGTGCTGGGGAACGGTTGGACTTGATGATCTAAAAGGTCTTTTCCAAACTCAGTGATTCTGTGAAGGTTCTCCCTCCCCTCTTAATGCTAAGTTAAACTAATATGAGGTCTCACAGCTAGAGGTGTTATCTTGCAGAGGTAAGAGCTGAATATGTCTGTTCCAGGTGTTAATATATATTAAGTCTTCCCTCTTTTTCTGTCAAAAATCAGCTGGTAGACAGCTTGCTGAAAAGTTCATGAAACTCATTCAGTATTCTGATATTAATCTAAATCTGATTAAAATAACTAAAAATTTTACACTAATCAGCATACCATTTAAGGGCTAGGCATTTCACCTTGTCTTTAACTGCTTTATGTCTATTAATAATTCTTAAAACTTATCTGACTTGTTCGAAATATTCATTCTGATTTTCTTATTGGGAGTTATTTTTTCCCTTTTAATATTCTGGCATTTTTCTATGTTTTGAGGGTCACCTTTCATGGCTTCTTAGGGAGAACAGAACATTTCAGAATTAAATGGTTTGTTAATTTTATATACATGTTTTTTGAGGCTTTGCATAGCACCATTGCTTCTTTTCTGCTGCCATACCCAGGCTGCACTTTAAGAGTCTTAAAATTGTTACCCAATTTTAAAACAGAGTGTGTAGTTGTATTTCATTATGAATATGGTATTAGCACAATACGTACTGCTGTCAGGTCGCTAATCTCTCAGTCTGTGTAGGAGAAGCTGGCCCTCAGATCCGTTGTTAGATAGCAGCTGTTATTGAATTAGTAGCTGTAATTCATCATATTAGCTAACTTACTCTAAAGAAGATTTTTAGTTTAAAGGAACAGAATACATTTCTTGGTCTCTAACAGTAGAGGCTAGCTAAGAAAACTAAGCTCTGTCTTTAAATAGCATCTGATTTTACTCTGCCATGCATATACCTTATCATTTGAGGCTGGGGAAATTTTGAGTTACTCTGCTGACATAAGGCATGCCAGTTGTCAGTGTATGGATATATAGAGTAGATGTACTTTGCTGTTCTGGGGCTATTATCTCTGCAGTATGGTTTGCTTATCTTTTTATTTCAAATGGTGTTTTGTTCTTCAGCTTCCTGTTCTGAAATTACCTTTTTAGCAGATGTTACTTACAACAGTTGAATTGAGGCTCATAATCCAGAAGTCAGATGTCTTCTGAGGAAGACATTCCTAAAAGGTATTCTAGGTATTAAGAGAAGGTGAACAGAGTATGCTGAACATGTAAGACTGGCACTCAGGATCATCTGCATGGAAGAACTGCATAGAAGTGCTCTGGTTTTCAGAGCAGTCACAAAATGCCACTAGGAATTGTCAGAGTTTGTAATATTAGCAAAGGCTCCTAGTGTAGTGTATGAAGCTTTGGGTTTTTTTCCTCCAAATGTTCAGATTTCAGAAAGCACTAATCTGATTCTTTCTCACTGCTCTAATTTGACAAAATTTAAATTTCCTTGTCCTATGGGACATGTGAAGAAAAAATCTGATCTCTTCCTTTTGATGCCAACAAATACCTGTGCTCTAGGAAACTAAAAAGTTCTTTGGTACTGATCCAATAAATTTGTTTCTGTGTAGTAATTTTTTTTGCACTGGTTGAATTTGGTATGTCATGAAGATATTTAACGGAAGGACTGTTGTAGGATGTGAAGGGTTTTGTCAAAGTACTTCCTCTTTGTGAGATTTCTTTAATTTTCTCCATCTTTCTCCACTTTTTGTAGGACTGGCACTGTTCATGAAGAGTTATTTCATAAGTTTTTCTTGCTGTGGGAGTTTGCATTGAGACAAGCTGTCCTGCAGTGCCTCTGCACTAAATAAAGCACATCCATATCAGAGCGAATTACTGCCTTATTCCGAGAGCTTCTGATTTATTAGACTTCTTTCTTTAGGACACACTTTGTATTCTGTTGTGTTATCCTTCCTGGCACTGAATTCCCTGTGCTTACTGAAACCAAGGAAAAGTAAAGGTGGTGTACTTACATAGGGACAGGGATCTGTCCCTCCTTTTTCTGAAAGCAATGTACTTTCCATATTATTAAGTGTCTTAAGTAAGGTATTCTGAAGCTGTTAGCTTTCTTAGATTGACAGAGTATAAGCCAGCTGGTGTAAAAGATGGCTTCTCCTGTCCTGTGGAAAGTTCTGCCTTTCCAGATAACAAATAGGGATTGTCTTGTGAAACTGAAATCAAGACTGTAGTGGTCAGTCTGTAGTTTTCTAGAACTGAAATTTATTTAATGCAAGTCAAGTATTGGAAAGCAATATGAACTGACTCCCAAACTCCTAATAGCAAGGAATAAGGGTTGTATTTGGAATGCTTTTCAATTCAAATGTTAATGGAATTAGAATGACATAGTTACCAAGATGTTTGAGTGCTCTATAAATAACAAGGTCTGCTTTATAACAATTCTGCTGAGAATAAAGAGTTACTGGGTATGAGGGCCTATCAAGTAGTAATGCAATTTGTCTCTTGTTCTAAGGTTTGGTGAACGAAGCGCAAGAGCTGTGCTTTCAGTTAACTTGCTGGCTTGTTTATCTTTTCAAAATTGTGTACTTTTTTGAAGAAATATGGTTGCTCAGATGAATAATTAACATAACACCAAGCCATTTTCTACTAAAAAATTTCTCTGAAAAGATGAGGTGTCTTGATTTTGGTGGTAATTTTTTTTTTTTTTTTTGGTAGAATTCCCCTGTATTTTATCAAGGGTTTAGTAAATTGGAAGAAGTGGAGCTTCTGCTTCTGCTCTAGGAATGTAAAAGTTAGGTGTCTGGCTGTAGGACTGGGGGAGAGTGGTGAAATGTGAATTGATTTTTTGGTATGGTTCAGTAGACAAATGCACTTTTTGTCTTGATTAGAGATAAATGTTCATAGATATTAAAGCCTTGCCAAAGTCTAAAGGCTAGATGCGCATATCTACTGAGCTACAGACAGAATTAAACCTACACGTATCAGCTGTTTGAGTCCTTTCTCTTCCTGTGCCACATAAATGCCTATGTGGAAGTTTATATGCCACAGAACTGTGATTACAGTCAATTTACAGAGTAGGACTGCAAGTGAGAATAGACTTCCATTGTATGGGGATTCCTTTACTCTTCTTGTGTGCTGTCATCAGGTAGCAAGAAGAGTAGCTTCCTGCTGCTTGGAAAAAGGATTGCATCATGGCAGTCAAGAGTGCTAACACAGACTTGGAATCATTTCATCTGTGTGTGCAAAATGTAGAAAAACAGTCTTAATGAGAGTCATTTGAAATTAAGGGAAACTGTTTTAAGTAAGCACTCTGCAATGTATTTGCATTCTTTCTTGTCATCATTTGATAGATATTTTTGTACCTGTAGTTTAATCACTGTGTAAAGTAGAGCTATGTTAAGTATCCCCTCCTTTTTCGTGAAGCACAGTAGAAGATAGTTCCTTGCAATTGTCACAAATTTTATAGGTTTCTCATGTTTTGCATAAATCTATGCTGTGATAGTGACAAAATCAGAAAAGAAGTATCCTTAACCAAAACCAAAAACCTTTCTGAAACTAATTGAAGTTTACAGTTTCATAAAGTTGTATAAAATTAAATGTTTTGGGTGTTAAGAGTTCTGAGGGTTTTTTTTCTGAATTTCATTGAGAACTGATTTCTTCCTAACATCACAATATATATAAATAGTAATCTTAATGTGGTTTTATGAAGAGTTATTAAGTAGAGTACTCAAACCATTATGCAAAATACATGTCTTTAACTTTCAGTATTTCCAATTTACTTGTAGGCAGAAGCCAGGCTTGCAGCCAAACGGGCAGCTCGAGCAGAAGCAAGAGATATACGTATGAGAGAGCTGGAGCGGCAGCAAAAAGAGGTAATGTAAATCATCAGAAATTGTTGCAAACCTTTAGTATAACTCTAAATGCACTTGCATCAGGTTTTGTCTTTTGGTGCGATTCAGCTGCATGCTGGATATTTTCAGCATCAGGCAACTGTTAGCTGCTCTCTCCTACCGCATCCCTTCCTCTTACCCCTTGGGTTATATATTTGAAAGGATGATTTGCTTTGTATTGAATAGCACCTCACAAAGCATTCATGTGACCATTGATTTTTCAACTTTCTTAATAGTTTCACTCATGTTGTAGAAAAAACATGCTATATGAAATAGGCTTTTGATGATCTTTCATATGAAAAGTAAAACATTTTTCACGTGATTTTAAATTCTAGCTTTACAGGCATAATCAAATGTTTGGATGTTTTACCTTTAACAAATAGATTAAGTTCAGTGCTAGCAATCAAAATTGGACAAAGATTAATCTAAATGTTTACCTTTAGATATTTAAAGGGCTGACGCTTTCCTATTACTGTTTATTTGACTGAAATGAGCAGAAGAGAGAACATGACAACAGTGTCAGAACTCAGGCTTGAATAAGTAATTCTGCATAGGGAGGAACAGTTTTCAACTTGTAATGTGAAGTTTAATATTGTCTGAATTTGAATGACAGTATTTGTGGCTGAGTCAGCTGGTAACTCCTGTGCTCTTATAAGAGCAATTACTTAAGGCAGTTTCTTTGCTGCTTGTCGCTGTGCAGAAGGTCCATGTAAATATGAATAACTGGCAGCACAGGGTAAATAATAAATGTGACCTTTTCCACATGTGACCACTGCTTAACGTATAGGATAAACTACTGTGAAAAAGTAGAGAGAATTTTTAATGCATTTATAATATACTCAGTAATGATAATTTGGATATGTGACTTTGGATATGCAGTTTTCAGTCAATTTTTTCCCATATGGATTATACCAAAAGTATTTACAATAAATAGCTATTGCCGGGATCTTTATTATGAAAAAAAAAAAAAAGAAAAAAAAAAACCACAAAGAAACAAAAAAACCCAAAAAACCAAAAACGAAAACAAAGGGCTAATATTTACACTTGTAGTTCTGTATTTCTCCTGAAAGGAAAGTTTTGATTTTTTTTTTTTTTTTTGAGCAAAAAACCCTATAGGAACTAGATTTTCAGCAGTCTGAGTATTTCATGGTTTGGGTTTTGACATAGATGCAAAAAATTGAGAATTTATTATTTATTATGACAGCATTCAAATCCATGTAAATACTGATTTTATTTTGTTTTCCTGTGGTAATAACAAGTGCAGTTCATGAAACATGATTTTTGACATGGCTCTCATTATTCCATACTGTCACTTTTCGAACTGCTATAGGTATCTGATATTATACTGACTATTCCATGGCAATTAACTTGGTTTTTTTTTCAAGTTTTTGATTTAAGAATCCAGTCTCATGTCCAATCTATATTGAAAATGGTTTGTTTGTTTTTTGTGTTTACATTCTGTAGCTTTCTCAGCATTCATATGATAGAAAATGGGCTCATATCCAGAAATGGATGGTAGGCTAAAGCCACCTGTTGTGCATGGGTTTGCTGCTCAGAGAACTAACATGAGAGTTGGAAGAAGTAATTTACTAATGTTTTGCTGTGTGTCATTTCCGAATGTTTTATTACTCGAAAAAGTAACATCTAAACTATATGTGGATGTAGAGATGCAATGTACCTTATGGCAGCAAAAGACAAACTATGTAATGAGATGCTTTTCTTAAAAATCAAGTGGGTTTTATGTTTCCACCATGTGCTGGCTTGAAGTCATGAATATTGAAAATGAAATTACGTTAGTTTCAATCTAGTTAAACATCTTTTCAGCAGTGAAATGTTTTTATTATAGTTAACTTGTGAGGCTTGGGGTTTTTCGTTTTTTCTCTTAGTAGACTTGCATTTATTTATTTCCTCTTTGGGTAATGTGGCAATGCTGGTCTTTTCATTTATGGTTGAGTAACTTCTATGACTTACAAAAAATAATTGTAAAAGCTTTGAAAAGAAAGGTGGGGAGGAAGGTAACACACACACCCCTCCCCCGTGCATCAGTTCCATCCTTTTACCCTTAACCCTCTTTTTCAGTGAATAATGAGAAAGTATTTGACCGTTCATTTATTTAGATTAAATCCACGAAGTAGGAAGGAATGGAGATACTTGAGTTACAATATGCGAAAGCTGCTGTTCAATTTGTGCTAATTTAGTGCAATGTTTCCTTAGGGAGTTCCTTTCTAGGCACATGGGAGATGAGTCTCTTGTTATGTTTATAAGGAAGTGTTTTTGCTGTGGATATTGTGAATCAAGAAGATTTAAATAGTACAAACAGAGACTAACCATAATTTCAAGTAGTTAAAACTACCGTGACAGTTAATCAGCACTCCTGTTGGGAAATCCTAGAACCGTCATTAGAACTTCATATACGACAAAAGTGTTACTGTTTCTTTATTGTTTCTTTGTCTAGCTGACATCTGTGTATGTATAAGTTCTCATGCCACTTATGAAGAGTGACATAGGTTCCTGTTATCTCTTGGTGGAATGCACATTTGAATGCTTTTTTACTGGAGAGCAAGGGTTCCCAAACTATGGAAGACAGATTACATCTGTGAGCAATCTCGCTTCAAAATTAATGCCACCTTCTTTTTTCATTCTCAAGAGGCACATCTGCAGGAGGTTTCTGAGCACTCCTTTCCTGGATCGGGAGACCTAAGCTCTGTTTTATATGAAGTGCATTTTTTAAACTTTAAATTCTTCGAAATCAAGCTTGATAGCTAGCAGCGGCAGCTGTGTTTGCAATATGTACTGCAGTACTTCCTTTATCCTTTAGCCTGAATACGCTGAACACTTAACACTGGCTTTCTATTTTGTAATTGTATTTCAGGAAGAGACTTTTTACCTTACGTAAATTACCTACAGAAAATTGTATCAGAAGCTAAAGTTCTGCATTATAGGACCGTATTATTATCTGGGGTGTTACAACATCACTTAAGAGGAATCTTATATAAATAGCAAACTGCTTGAAAGCTGCAGAAATTATTAACAGGTGTTTGTCCATTCAGCCCACAGGCACAAACTATATTTAAAAATGGCAGTGATCTGACTGTGATGCGTTGAAAGGTTATAGAGCATAAATGTTCATTTTAAACCTCAAAATAGACACTGCAGAGAGGAAGACTAAAGTGTCTTGAAATGAACCTCCTTTCGCCCCTGCTCCTTTGGGGAAATTAGCTGTTTGCAGAGTATTAACTAGGCCTCTTGAATAGTCACAAAAATAATATTGAACATGTATCCAGTGATATTGTAGAAAATAACCAAGGGACCATAAGCAGTATGAAAGCCAGACTTTAGATAGCCGTCTATCATCTGGAGGCTGAGCTTTTAACCCTATAGATAATTGGATTACAATCTTTAGAATAGTTTGCATGTTGAAAACTGTAGGAAGTGAGTCATTTAAGGAAGGATTTCTAGTTCTAGAGCCCAAATGGGATAGTTTAAAATTAAGGTTATTCATAATATGCTTACGTACTGTAACTAAAAATTTGAGAAGCTTATGGCACGTGAAACTTTTTAATGTTTAAATTAGTTTTATTTTTGTCCTGCTTTATTATGTTCCTTTGTGTGAACCAAAATTAACATTCTCTGATCTTTCAACAGAACAAAAGGTATTGAGGTGCCTCTAGCTAGTTGTCCTCCCCCAAGTTTCATAAGTTGGGTTTGTTATTTTCACTGTCATTGTAGAGCACAGCTACCTATAGAACTTAATTGATCTATTTGCTTAAGAAGCTTTGTTCCTAGAATAGAGGAGAAAATCTGAAATATGTATGAGGCAACTGAGAAAGATAATCTCTTAGGGCTTAAACAACTTTGTAAAATGTTCACAATCTGACTCTAGTAATAGTATAGTAGATTTCTTCTTAATGCAATTTTGTAATGCTTTTAAATTTTTTAATTTTTACTTTGGTGTTGTAATTTTAAATATCTGTACATTTTCCTGCATTTATAATCAGAAGAAAGATTGACTGCTGGACACTACTTATTAATTATATTAACCCCCCTTATTTGCATCACCTGACGTAGTATGTTGGCATACCTATCCATATGAGGTGAAATCACAGTTCTTCTGACTTGAATAGGTTCACTTGCTACAATGTTTTATTCAAAATAATACATAGCATTAAAAGTGCTAACAGCATGTTGCCCTTGCATGTTTTTACCTTGTCATCTTCTTTTTTCTAAAATGAAATAATTCTGCATTTCTTCTTTCTCAGGAAGATTCAGAGAGGGCCAGGTATTCTCACCGGTCCAGTCGACATTCATATTTGGTTTGTGTTCAAACTGTATACTTTCCCATCATGGCCTTTAAAAAAAAGTTTGGGGGTTTGGTTTCATTTTCTTAAGGAGTGGGTGATGCTTTTTTACTCTTCCAAGTTTTAGCAGTTTTAGAGTTAACGTTTTGTCACACGTAATGTCAAAGTTCATCTGATGTTCTATTTCTATCAGTGTTAAGGTAGCTTATTTTTATATATGTATATCTTCACATTTAAAAAGAATCTCAGTTGTCACATTTTAATTGACTGTTTTTACTATGAGTACCTCATGCTTCTTTTTCCTTTACTACATGTATTTATTTACAGTATAGTTTTGTTGATGAAAATAGAGTAGGTTTTTGGAAATATATGTAGTTCAACGATCAGTTATTTGGTATAACATTTATTTAATGATGAGGTGTAAGTGTCATCTTTCAGTGTTATTCCAGCCTAATGTGTTTAATTTCTTTCTTTAAAAACTGGGTAATAGTAATGACTTAGGCTTCGGATATTGCCAACTAATAAGAATTAATTGGCTTGTCTTGGAATGGTAAGGAATTAAGATTTCTAAGTTTTCAATTGTCTTATGATTACTACTACATGTTGAATCTCACTGTCAGATGTGAAGGTGCTATTAATGGTCAAACACTGGTCTTGACAGGTAAGTCTAATGGGAAAAAAAAATCTATTCCATTTTTCCCTATGTCAGAAATTCCATGAACAGGAAAATTATATTTGATAAAATAAATACTTCTACTGACTCAGGTGGCACTGATTCAGGACCCCTACTAAAGTTGAGGAACACTAATCTGTAACATGGGCTTTCATTCTAAACTGATGCTGATGCTCATCTGCTCATTATTGTGTCCTTTCTTGCTCTTTAAGTATTGCTGGGTTTCTGTAATATTTCTGGAAAAAAAAGTAGTAGCACTTTAGGATATAATTTGAAGAAGAGTTTTGTAGCATGCTATTTTTTACTTCTTTGAGAATGTGGGAATATATTATTCATTGGTGACAAAGACTTACCTGAATGATGAAAGGTATCCTGAAGGCTGCTAACAGAAGCATTTATTGGCTCAGCTCTCTTATAATCTCTGTAGGTCATATATGGTACTAAAGAATGGTTTTGCTGAGCATTTGTAAACAATTAGCTGTTTTTAGAAGCTGCCTAAAAATCAGCTTGTCTTTGATCTGGATATATAGGCCAGGAGAGGGACAAACCACTAAAATAAAAGGGTTGGGTTTGTTTATTTTAGAAGGTGGAAGCAGTTTCTTTGTGTGACTTCAGAAAACCCCAAGTGATTGTCACTTACTGAGAGGTTTTGGCAATCAACTGGTATCTTTGATTAAGTGAATTGTGTGTAACATCTTGCAAGTGTTAAGCGTTCATATTATTTATCACACAAATGTTCACCAAATCGTTTAAATCCAGTAATGTTGACTGCTTTGCAAACAGTAAGTGGTTTATAGTAAAAGTATATAAAATATGCTATGTGACATCACTTACAAACTTCTTAGCTGGTGGGCTTGCTCAGCTGCTCTTGCCTTGATTAACAAAAAATTTGCTAAGGTAGAGATTAAGCTCATTGACTGAGCTCATTTTTGGAGGATTTACCTGGGATTTATTTGACTGCCTTGGTTATTTTGTGCCTTTCAGTGAAGATTAACAGTTATTAGAGCTTTTTAAAATTACCTATTTATGTATTTTTGTTAATTTCATTCTTAAGAGTTCTGTGGATGTCAGTGGCTCTCACAGGAGCAGAGCAAGTACCTCCAGGAGGAGAGATCTTGTGGTGTGTAGCCTGGAATGAGCATGCTTTGATGTGTTCATATAGCATTTTCTGTGTCTACTTACCAAAGCAGTGGTTTGGTGAAAGCATGCTTCTTAATAGAAGGTGTAATCAATCGGTAATTAACTGCTGCAGTGGTGCTTAGAATCATAGAATGGTTTTGGTTGCAAAGGATCTTAAGATCATCCAGTTCCAACCTCCTGCCATGGGTAGGGATGCCTCGCCCTAGACACTGTCACCCTATGCTCTGTCCAACCTGGCCTTGAATACTGCCAGGGATGGAGCATTTACTGTTTCTTTGGACAACCCATTCCAGTGCCTCACCACCCTCACAGTAAAGAACTTCTTCCTTCTATCTAACCTGAACTTCCCCTGTTTAAGCTCGAACCCATTGCCTTTTGGCCTACTGCTGCAACCCCTGGTGAAGTGTCCCTCTCCAGCATCCTTGTAGGCCCCCTTCAGATACTGGAAGGCTGCTATGAGGTCTCCACACAGCCTTCTCTTC
>JAVHNF010068529.1:0-15502 GCA_034783455.1 Micropsitta finschii | reverse complement strand
TGTTTCCATAGCAACTGAGTGCTCAAAGCTTTAGTTTTGCGCACGAGGAAGAAAAAACACCCTCTTGGAGTAGGATCATGGATATCTCTACAGGAGGGAATGAATTGACAGACACAACTCTCCCCACTTACTCATACACATAACTCCTGTGTATAATTAAGAGAATAATATTACAATCTACATTGCCTATGAGAATAAATGTTAAGATATTTTGAAATGTTTTTTGAAAGAGCTACAACTTCAGTAAAAGTTTGTAAATCAGATGAAAATATTTATAAGAACATTTTTAACTTCTCCTTCCTATAATTGCAATACCAAAGTGCCAGATTTGCTTCACATTCTCAGCCCAGTAGTGCATGAATTATGCTCATTAATCTTCTATCCGAGAGTTTTATTACTGTTTGCTGGTTGGGAATTATAAAGAAATGATAGAGTAGAGCAATGATTAAAAATTGCTGCTTGTACTGGACCTAAGACTTTAACATATTTAACATTTAACATATTCATGTCTGAAATGTGGGACAATGCTTTTACACTAGAAGCAACAATCAAATAATATTCTATCCATATTTATTAGTAATGAGGCTACACAAAACAAATATATCTGGAAAACTATGACTACCTCTTATCTGAAGTCAGCAAAAATTGATACTACATTTGTGATTCGATGATTTTGTAGGAGTGTTTTCAGAAATCATTCTGAGGGGCACAGGTGAATATAGAAATCATCAACTGGCATTTTTAACTTCTGCTACATGTATTCAGCACAATGAATTACAAGTCTCTTAACTTGATATTTCAATGGTAAAAGATCAAAGTATAGGTAAAGAGCTACAAATCAACATCTTTGTCAAAACTGATGAGTACTTCTGCTTGTATTTTGAAATATCATTATCCAAAAAGACTTTCATGCTGCACAGTTGCAAAAATCAAGTATGCTCTAGCCCTTAAAAACTACTGATCTGTGCCTGTTAATTTTACCACAAAAAAGAATCCTATAATTGTTTTTTTTCTGAGGAAAAAGCTAAATCAAGTCATCCTTAGAGCATTACTGAACCACAGTGGCAGTAGAACTATGCAGACACACCTTCTTTGTACGTAAATGAGTAGAGATTCAGTAATTTATATTTACCATTATTGTGGTTCCCTCTCATGATACTAGGTTTTTCCTTCATGAAGAACAGGTTAACTTTCATATTTCCTACTTCATGCTCTAATTAAATAACACAAGCTTATTATGAATTATCATATGAATTTTCCTCTCCAGAATTTTTTCTGTTGCGTATTTTTCCACTGATCATTATAATTCAGTTGAACACGACATTTAACTGAAATCTGTTTTTGCTGGAAGAACAATTTATACTTATGCTGCAAAAGCTTAGTGTATCAAGAAAGAAACACTAAAAATACTGATTAAATGAGACTTGGAAGGAAGCATTTATTCCTTAGACTAATTTATGAGATAGCGATGACAACAGATCTTTACCCATTTCATACCTCTGCAGAACAAGTTTCTAATATGCTTGAAGCTTCAGGGATTTTATTCTTCAATAAATCCTAAGGTTTTTGAAAGATTATGTCCTGAGTTCTAATAATGAGATTTGATAGCTAGTTTGATTACTCTGCCTGGCTGAGGTGATCTCATGAAAGGTCCGGTGATTTGACCGGTACATCTTTAGGTAGCTGTTACTCAAAGTACTAAACCTATTTATGCCATCTCCTTGAAAAATGTGAGTTGGACACATTTATTCAAGGAAAAGGCATAAATGGGCAATAAAATCAAAAGAAATATTGTTTCAGTAACTACAGAAGATCAGCTCTTCAAAGTAACATGTCTAAAAGAAAGAAATACCTTTTTCTGCTGGCAACCTTGCTCTTCCAGTTTTCAAGGACAAAATTCAAAGAATTCCTCTACAGATTTTAGTCATTAATAAAGAGAAACATGATTTTGTAGAAGATGTGGTCTAGACATTGACAGTCTTCTTCCTATTCACACAATGAAGAAACAGTGGATCTAAAAATATGTAAGCCACTTCATCCTTCAGAAATTAAACTTGTTTAAACCAAAAGTTTGGTATTTCAAGCCAGGTAATCTTTACGTTACCTGTGCTAGAAATACATACATTCTGCTTACCTATATCTATCCTCAGCTACCGAAGAGGAATTTTTTCCCCCCACACTGACTGAGCACACCAACAGCCATAAGGATTTCAATGATATACTATAAAACACAAAGAAATTTGTTATCCAAATATGGTGAAAATGTTTGTTTTCTATCTTCTGTGCAGAATACTTGTCCCAGTTCAAACTGATTTCCCTTTCTCATTACTTTAAAAGTAAGAAAACAATGGAGGTTTTGGATTACTGATTTAACTACAAATTTAGTGCTACAACTTATGAAAAACACCAACATTTCACTTTAGCAGCAGAAAATTAAAGAAAAGATGATAGATAAGAGTCACATAATTTGGCATGATTAAAGCATGAGTGTCTTAGCCATCCTACCTAGTAATAGTGAGACAATACATAAACTGCATATCTAGCACCAATATCCAATGCTATTTTATATGTTATGAATGATAAGTCATGATCATCTTAAAACTATGTGAAATAAAAGCTCAGTGACAGCTAAGTAGGTCATTATCACTACATAGTGCTTTAAATCCAATATAAAACACTCTGCCAAACTATATCAAACTCAGGACAAAAGATCTCTGAAAATTTTCATCACTGAAGCAAATTTGTGTTGCTCAGAGGAACAGAGAGATGGCACAGACCTGGGAATGGCTCAGAGCAGCAAGGCTAGGTGAGCCTGTCCTTTACCCAGACCTATCGTCAGGCTGCAGATCTCATGGTGCTTATATATGGGTCACAAATGTAGGAAAGATGTTTACCCAATGCTACAGACATCAAGCTTCTTTCTAGAAATGTTAACACTTCAAGAAAAAACTATAATGTTTGCTGGCTTTAGGAGGTCTGGAGAACATCAAGAATGAGTAGTGTAGAAGGAGATAATTAAATTAGAGATACAGGTGCAAAAAGATTACAGAAATTCATAAATCTTGTCAGATAAAAAAAAAATCTATGGGAAAGCATCAATATATAAATCAATATAAAAACCAAAACCTCCCCAATAACATCTTAAGAATTGCATTTTGGGTCAAGGATCTAGCAGAGAAAGATGAGAGTAAGTGATTTCTGGAAGAGGAAAGTCCATAAAGCTACCCCAAATAAAGTGAAGGATGACAAATTCATAGGCTTTGTACTAGGCCTCTGGTGAGAAAAGGACAGGACTTAATTACATTGAAATTAAAATTAAGGTCAGAAAATAATTCTCTGTTGCCATTCTGAAAAGAAGATTGTTAAAAGCTGTAAATGTAATATTACTACTCCATTGCTTTCCAGAAGCCAAACATGTTCCTCAGTTACATAGATGAGCCCATGACAGATTTTAAACTGTAGTCTTCATATATTTAAGATATATTTGGTTATTTAAATTTAATTGTGTACTGCCAAAAATGTATTTTCTAATTCTTTTAGATCTCCTTTTGAAACTGGCAGTAGATTTCAAAAGAGCATGCCTTATGAAAGGTGATACTAAGTATGCTGTTTGAATATGTGATCACCATACACTTAATTTGGTTTTGGACTGAAACATTTCACATATTTCAAAATGAGATCTAGTTTTATCTGTTAACCAGAGAGCGTTTTCTGACACAGCTTTTTTCCCAGAAGAATTTTGATCAGTGGAAAATGAATTTAGCATATGCATAATTGCAAAATAAGAATTCATCCTGTCAAACCTTGTTGATTAAAAAAGAAAAGCAACAAACAACAAACCAAACATAAAAAAAACCTCTCAACCTTAGAAAAAAAAGCCAGCTACTCACCCAAAATTGCCTTCTGAATCCACTTATTTATAAAGACTTTAAGCTATCTTTTACAGTCATTCAATGGCCTCCCAGTTATGGTCTGACAAGTTGTTAGCAGAAATTGCGAAGAGAACAAAGAATATAATATGTGTCGATGGACCTCCATTAATGTATATTAACAACTTTAATCTTCTATTTTTATGCATGGCCAGGAGAACACAAGTAACCCATACTATAACTAAAGTCTACTCCTTCAATGACCAGGAGCAAAAAAATACCTGAAAGTAAACAACATTGTCATAACTACTTGTTAGTAATCTTGCCAGCAATCTTTTTACCAAGATTAGTAGGGTTTTTTGAGTTAGGATGTCATTAGTGACTAAGAATATCAGGGTCCATAGGCTCAGCAAATGAGACTTCTCATTATGATTTTTATCACAGGCCTAGGAGGATGCTTTAGCCTCTAACAAAGATGTTCAGGAAAATTTCCTTTCATAAACCATACATTAGTTATTATGTTATAATACCTCTTATATTTTCTTGAACTACAAAAAGATTCCCTTGAGAATAATATTCATTATGATGAGAGAGTTTTCTGTCTGGCCAGCTTTAGGTCATGTTCAATTATTTGATCAGATCTGACAATGCAAGAGTTGGTTTTCAATCAGCCCATGTTCAGCAGATGTGTATAATTTCAAATAATCTTTTGATTTTCTAATAACAGAAGATGTAAGCAACACACAAACCCAGTTCCATAGCACTTCTATTTCTTTTCCTACCTTTAAATGACTTTCCATCTTTTTCCTTGCTTGAAAAAATTCAAGTAATATTTGCTAAACCAAAAAGAAATCCAAAACTTAAATGGAAAATTATCTTTGAACTGAAAATCCTATTGGTATGTATTACTGTTATTAAAAAATAAAGTAAAAAAAAAAAATCATTGTTTCCACTCAGCTCTGAATTGAAGTAGCATTATTGAAATCAGAAATGTCTCACTCACAATAAATTTTGTTTATACAGGAAGACATTTCCAATTTCAGAATGAAATTAACAGTTAAACCCCTCAGTAGAAAAAGGCTGATTTTTGAGCATGCTAATGAAATAAGAAAAAGAACCACAAACATGAGAAACCTTTTCTTAAAAGTATAACAGCTTGTTACAGTAACAGGTAGGGCTGGCTGAATGTTATGGTCAGTGGAAGAACAGAAATTTGTAATTTGGATCAAATATTATGTACTATACTAAAGATTCATCTTCAAGCTGAGATTATCCTTGAAATAAGTAGTTGAAGCTCTGGCTTAATTCAAAGCAAGGTATTACAGCAGCCATCACATATTGCAGAGCTGTCCTCTCTACTGCGCTCTAATTAGAAAGCAGCCATTCTGCTTATCCTTCCCACTAAGGGAAAGTTGTGAGACTTTTCAGATGTTTCAGATGTGAGCTTCACAATGTCAAATACTTGTTACTTTAATGGAATTTATTTATATTTAATTTTATTATACCTTTACAGCCTCATCAGAGTTAAATAAAAAAAAAACAAGTGGTGCATAACATCCAATTACTGCTCTTCAAAGACCTGATAAAATTCTGTGGCACTTCTAGTTATTGCAAGGTAATCAATCACTATAACATTTCAAAATTGTTTATAATTCTGAGTTACTTAAACAGGATAGAATATAACGGCAGCCCTTTATACCAAACAATAACATGCAGGTGCTGCTAAGGGTAGGTGCTGACAACCCAACGTACCATGGAATACAGATGTCTAGCAGAGAACACCATTAATTTGCTTCTTGTTCTGACATGATTAAAAATAAATTTGCAGTGCAGAAATTAATTACTAAGGGAAACTCCAGAGGCATAAACTAAAGACCCCACACATCACTGAAATAATAAATGAAGACCTAAGTAGATATTACAGATTGCCGTAACTAAACAAGCAACTTAGCATCTCTCTAAATGTTCAGCAGAACAAATTTTACAGGGGGATGCAGGGTAGAATGTGATCACAGCATACAAAATCATAAGGGGTAAAAAAATGAATCACAGAATCATAAAGGCACCAGTTAAGGTATATGGAGAACTGCTCTTCCTTATTCTTGCAGTATTAGAACTGGGTTGTAATTGGTGAATCAAGCAAAACTAGAGTAGCACAATATAACTATCCATTTCAGAAAATGCCTTACAGAACAGGGTTATAGTACTACCTGATAGATGCTTTCTCATAAGAATCCTATTTCATGCATAGTACAATTACAGTTAATTTCTCTAGTTTTCAAGATTACATTAATTTCTTCTTATAAGGTAGAATACATCCTGAAGTCTTAGTAAATGAAAGTTCTTTCTTCTAAATAAATACCTAAGTCTTAGACAAACAGAATCTTGCCTAGATGCATCTAAAATAAGCTACAAATTTGTTCATCTTCTGCTTAGAAATACAGACAATAATATGCACTGAACAATTTTTATTCCTTTTCTTTTTTTTTTTTTTATGGTAGTAAAAAAGAGGATTGCTAATTTAGCATTGCTGTGGTAGGCACAGCTTCAAATTTCTTGGCTTTGTATATTTAAAATGAAATTAAGATGGTCTTCTTGATGTTTATTATATACTACAAAATAACACTGCAGGCATCTACTGAGCCTTGTCTACTACAGATATATAAAGACTAATTTCACTACTTTGAGATCAGTTTTACTGAAATGCTGTAGACTATGACTGTGGATTTCACAGAGTTTCATTCAGCTTTTGTTGGACTGATGAAGTAAACTTTAAGTGCAAGAAGTTTAGGTGAGTATGCATCAGTGTGGCTACTGGCAGTGACCCACGTTTGCTTGTTAGTATTAGATTTTGCAATAGGAATAAACAGAAATTAAAATATTTTATTACCCAATGATAAATGCTAAATTAATAGCCAAATTTACTACTCAAACATAACTATGTTTTATCTTCAAGTCTGCTATCAAATTCTAATGGGTATAAATTTTGATACTGATATAAAACTAGAAAAACTGCAAATTGTTCTCGCAATGAAAACATATTGGAGAGTCTCAGAATAAAATTAACAGGCCTAAAAGAATTCACTCATGGTTGAAGTTGGGGGTTTTGGTTTGGATTTTTGTTTGGGTTTGTTTGCTTTAGTTTTTGTTTAGGTAATTTTTGTTTGGATTTTGTTATTGGATTTTTTTGCTTGTCTGGTTTTGATTGAATGTAAATCTATCACTATTGCAATACTGCCATTTGTGAAATAAACTGCAAATATGTTACTAGTCATGCAAATTATCTACCATAATGTATCTACCATCCAAATTGGCATCAATTTTTTCCTCTGATGTTTTTGCAGTGTGAAAAAAATCAACATAGCATCATAACAGTTTTTTTGCCTTTTTTTTTCCTTTTTTAAGGAGTTTTTCATCAGGAAAGACTATCAAAATCACTACAGAACCAGCTGTTATGGATTATGTGAGTTTCTATGCTGCTAAAGCTGGATATTGGAGTACATCCTACAATAGCACCTCCATCTGAAAAAATTCGAAGGAGCAGATTATGAGTTTACATGCATTCCATATAAAAGCAAAGTGAACCAGGTCAGGAGCAGCCATCAGCTGAGTTCCTCCAACTCCTAAAAAGCTTTGCACAGATTATTATTGAATTTTTTCTTGCTCCAAATACAAGAGGGCATTTTGCTTTTGATCAGACTACGCTTGCCAGAAAGTAAATGCACCTTGGTTACGCTGAGACTATGCCCACATGGTCCACAGAAACAGTAAAAAATAAGCAGTTTTATTAACCTCTATGCCTAAACTCTTTGACCATCTCAGATTTTAAGGGAGGGAAGCAGCACTTTCTTCTTACCTCATAGTGGAAAAGGCAAAGGAGAAATGGAATGCAACCATCACATTCTTCTGGTGCACATGGGAAAAGGGCTCCTAGTAGAGCATATCCCAAATCAAAGATAGAGTGGCAATATGCATTATCTGTCTTACTTAGCTAATTATTATTAATTCTGGCTGTTTCAAGAAATTATCGGACTAGAAATTTACCAAAAATAAAATATTATGGGTTGCAGTTAGAGGGCAATTATTAGCTGCTCAGCACTGCTCTCAGGACTGTGGTCTTTAATATCTTTTCTCACTTCAAACAAATGCATTAATAAGAGGAGTAGCTTCCCTTTCATCATTAAAAGCAACTCCCAAAACATTCTATTATTGCTCCTATAATACATCTTCAAGATCAGACATCATAAAAATTTCATCCTTTTCCCATTTACTACATGCTGGTGTAAAGATGTACAGCAGTGATTCCCTAATACAGATATTAGCCCAGCTGCTAAGACATCATTACGGTAACTGAGCAATTGAGGCTTAACATACTGTTTTGAACAGTAAAAGACTGCAGTTTTTATTTTTTCTATCAGTGTATTTACTTTAGCAAAGAAAGCGCCATAATCCATATTTTGAATGTTCATAAATCAAAATGTAAACACTTCACTAGTTTCATAAATTTAAGCATGTTTACAGAAATATTTCTTGTAACCAGTAAAAAAAAATAAAATGGGATGTTTAAAATTATCATATTTCTACAAAAATTAAAGTTCTAAAGCATGCTGCAAGAGAGGATAAAAATTAGTGTGTGGGTCTGAGAAAAATATTCTAGATGTTACAAGGTTTTCTTTAGTATATAGTATATTATTATGGGTTTGAATTTTAAATAAAAACAGTTCCAGAACAGATGTGGATTGTTTTCATTTTGAAAATACTAGAAACACCTATTCTAACACTTTAAAAATATGCTTAAGTCTTGCATTATAGATCTGTCAAAATGAATGTTCACTTTCAAAAATTCCATTTCTTTATCAGTGAAACACTTTGTGGAAACATCTCTAACCAGGTTTACACCTCATCTTCTAACAATCACACTCAAGTATTTGAAACCTCAAATAGGTTTCAAACTACCACATCAAAAAGAATGCTGGAAGTATAATACCTAGGAGGACGTTTTCCATCATTTCTTACACAGTACAACAGTCTGAAAGTAGGTTACTTTTTTCTTCCCATACTTGCACAATGATCACTCACTGGAAGCCCAAAGGAGCTGGATCGCTTCCTTTAATAACAATGAACAATATTTTATGCCACTGATAACAGATAGATGATTTGTGGGGCAAGGGCCCATAGCACAAATGAAATGTAGAAGAATTTGGTCTACCTGAATAACTGAAATACATCTCTACCTGGTAAGTAAGAAAAATTAATATATTCTGGAGATCAACACAATTACAGGGGCTGTCTGGTGCTGCTGTAAAGAGACTTATCTAAAAGCTACCTATAAATCTGGCTCTTTAGGTAAACAGTGTCTCAAACAAGCTGAACAAAATGGCTGAAAAAGACATAGCATGGCTTGAAGGGACAAGTTTAGGAGCAAGTTTCAGAAGCTAGTGGCTTATAAGGCTTTTGCCTTAAAACTTTTGAACAACATATTAAAATGCGTTTTCAGTCTCGATAACATGCATGACACTAAAATGTTTTCTACATTTTCTTTCTGTTTTCATCACAGATCACACTTCTTTTACATATCATTTAGGCTGATTTACAACTAGTAAAAACAGTATCATGCCATAAGGACAATACGAAGATTTACACCAGCTAGTGCTTACTCTTCAAAATAGCTCAGTTTTCTTCTCTATCATTCTCTTTCTATTTCATGTGATTTTTCATATGTTCTTCTATTATCTGGTGAACAGGAAACTTCAAATGGATACTAAACAGCAGAATTCATACTGCTGGATGTGTTCTTTGGCTTAAAACAATATTTACATGATGGAAATGTCCTAGTTTTCTTGAAGTCTTTGCTGGAGCGTTCTGTGAAACAGAGAAAGAAACTCACTAGTATTCAAAACTCCAGTGATGTTGGCACCTTAAAAAATTATATGTGCTGATCAATAAAGTGTGAAAAGGCTGATGAAACAGACTGCATTTTTCTGGGGCAGTAATTTTGCTCCATGAATTATTTATAAGGACTATGAAGCAGAAGCAAAAAAGTAGAAAGTGTACAGCTTACCTTATCACTCACAATCTTGCAAACAGCCACAATGAAACCATAATCATTAGCTACATGCTGGGACATCAAAGAACAATGTAATATTGTGGCATGTAAAAATGCATTCTAATATATTAAAGAAATTAGCCCCTGGTGAGTTTCTAAGTATCTGCTTCTTTCCTAATAGAGCGCAACGATTTTTGCTGACAAAATGGGAGTTTCTTCAGAGCTGCCTTGACAAAGCATCACAGATAAAGTTTGAAGTAAAATGCAAAAGCTTGACTTTGCAGATGATTTCAGACTTGTGGTAGGCAAAGAAAGGTGAGCTAGAAAATTACTTCCCAGAAGTTGTGAAGCAAATGGCTATAGCTTTTAGGCTTATTATTTATATATGACGGAAACTGTTACAGAGAACAAAATTAAAGCAGTTTATCAGTATTTGGACTTGGCTTATAATTTTTTCTAATAATTTGCTTAGATATTTCATATAATAAGAAGGACAGCTGGAGACCACACACAGACTGTACTCAATATATTTTCCTCTTTGTTCTGGCATCTCTATTAAAAATTACAATCTGCCAAACCCTAAAGATGTATCTAAAGTGCTTGGGTTGATTAAATTTTTGTATCCATATTGCTTGTGTTTCTGGTTTTTTTCCTCCCACAGTTCTCAGGTCAAAGCTTCCTAGATAAGTATCTTTTGATTCTTGACTTCAAGCTAAAGGGACTGCAGGGTATCCTAAATATAAACACAAGCAGTACATATAAATACTTATTTACATACAGAAATACGATTGACTAGATGAACAAAAATATATAGTAATCCAACTCTACTGGCTTTGCAGCTTATTTTTCTATTTTTTCCAAATCAAGAAATATGTTTGGCAATGCCAAAATATCTCGCATATGTGCATCTATTCTGACAAATCTGTTGCTTTAGAAACCCTGAAAGTGTCAAAAATATTGAAACATTCAGGTTTACTATTTTCTAGGTACAATGCTTGAACTAATTAAAATGCCTCTGGGTTTGTAAGGTTGCCTACTATGTTTAATGAAATAAGCTGGCACAGGGAATAAAAAGCTTTCATACTTCAAGCCAATGCTTCATTTTGAATCAAAGATGCACACAAAGATTGTGTGTTTCCCTGCTTGAGTTTCAATTCCCTATTTATAAAATTCAGTAATTTTTTTTCTACTACATGCCAAGGTAAAAGGTACAAAAAAAAAAAAAATGGAGAAAGATGAAATAGCTCCATACTTTATGGAGCCAAGCTTAACAAATATTTGGATCCATACTTTAAATTCAGAGTAATGTATGAACAAAATATCAGAGTAATGCTTGCTGGAACAACATTATCCCTATAGACTGTTCAGAGATTTGGCATGGTCATACATACTTACATGCAACTTACTGCAATAACCTCACCAGAGTCAGCAAATGAACCAAAACATAAAGAAAAGTCAAACACAAGCTTAAGCTGTATGACTGAAAAGCTGATAGACTGAAAAAAACATATTTTACTTCCCTCACATTGCAGCATCACAAAGGAATGTTAAAAAAAATCATGGCTTTGGTTCAAAATGGGTGAAAGGAAAAAGGAAAAATGTTAGATGAATGTCCATCCTGGATTAAGGAGGGCACAGTTACAACTCAGTCTAGAACTGTATCTGGCCACAGTCTGATCAGTGGGAAAGATATAAACTACAGATCTTTAATAACACGCTTAAACTCTTCTGATACAAGCAACAAGTGATTTCATCTCTCCACATCTCATTTATTATTTTATGAACTTATCTAAGGGAAAATAAAATACTAAGATAAAAAGCTGCCCAAACACTTGGGTCTCTCCCATTTCTACCACGGGAGACACTACACAACAGTCATACCTCGCATGTTTCCAGATACTGGACTACAGGTGCTGCTACTGTGGCTGTTACACAGACAGATGCCCACATCTTGCAAAGATACCCCATTTAGAGACACGGACTTCAATCGGGATTTGAGCCTACAGCAGAAGTATTCATAGAAGAAAATGTAACATTTGTTTTATTCTGTCATTTTCACTTCATCTCTTGCCTCATATTGCCAGTGAACTGCCTGTAATCAGAAGAGACTAATTAAGATCAGCTTGGAAGCACTAAGTGCAAGTAGTACCCTAGCCTGCTGAGCTGTAATGTCAAGGCAAAGCTACCTAATTAGAAAAAAACACTGTTACTCCAAAAGAGTAAATTATCATTAGAAACTTAAGTTTTTCTTATTACTACTTTTCCTTATTATTAGTTTTCACAAGAACCTTTTATTCTTCTGGATGCTCAAATTTTCATTGCAGTCACCTCTTTCTATTGGCAAGAGCATAGTTTTTAAACACACCTCAGTGGAAATATAGCACTCAAAACCTGATTATAGCAACTGCCACGGAAAACTCTTCTCCAATACATTCTGCAAGCTCATCAATCAAATCTGAGACAAGAGTAATGTCATGCTTAACCTTTCCTTTTCATTTATTTTGCAACACAGGCAATGTTTGCAGGAGAACTCCAGTGCTATTTCAATAGGGGCTGTCAGTCCTGGAACCAGGCAGATTTCTGCCAAAATGTACATGCTGATGCTGCCTTCTTTCTTCAAGATCCTTCCTGAAAAGTTGCTAAGAGTTGCTAATGAAGTTGCTAAAGGTTCTCATTATGCATTGATATGCATGACAACAAAATTGGTCTCATGACAGCTCACTGTCACAGCACATAAACACGCCATAAATATTTCCAGTATGCTGAATTAGAAAAAAGGATCTCATGAGAAATACATTTCCAAAGACAAGAGGAAGTGACTCGAAAGCATTCCCCATTTAAGTTTCAAAAATAAGTACAATATTATAGAAAGCCACTGAAAAAAATGTAGCTATGAAAAACATGGGCTCATCCATCTTCAACAACAAAATGATCCTTATCATCTGCTAATAACCTGACAAGCTACACAACAAAAGCCAGAGCATTCATTTAGGTATGTGACAAATCCAATAACTTTTAGCTGAACTAAGATAAATCTGTGAGAATAATACAGCTTCAAAAGACTTTTTAGTACATGCATCCACCAGTTATTTAGCTAAAATTTAAAACTTGCCTATTGTTTTCTCACCTACTCCTGGGTTATCCCTTTATTTTGTTTTTTTGTTTGTGGGTTTTTAAATAGATACCTGATATTCCTAGTAAAGTTTATGGGACATGTCCCTACACCTTATAAAACCTAAATTATGGTATTCTTATTTCACATGAGAATTCACTGACAATAAGGCAGAACTACAAATATATGTTTTTAATCAGTGCTGTACCATTTGTTTTTCCTTCCAATCAATTGAACTTCACTAGTGCTGTGCCCCACTTGGTGTTTTGATTTCTGTCCTGTAATTTTCACCAAAGATTGTGAACCAGTTATATCTAAAAAATGAGCAACATTTCCCACTGGATACTGCTAAAATACAGAGAGACATGTTTTAATTGCCTATGAAT
The DNA here is from genome assembly GCA_034783455.1 of Micropsitta finschii. NCBI lineage: Eukaryota > Metazoa > Chordata > Aves > Psittaciformes > Psittacidae > Micropsitta > Micropsitta finschii. The sequence continues at coordinate 2,089 of JAVHNF010068529.1, read as the reverse complement.
ATTCAAAACCTCATTATTGTTACTAGTTTATAATTATCATATTCCCCTGACAAAAACATGCAGAACACAATAAAAAATACAATCCATTAAAAATTTTGACACTCATGTTCAACAGTTTTCCAGGGTTTTTTATTAACTAGCAAGTTCTTTACTGTAACTATTTAAATCATTTCTGGAAGGCACTTTTTTCCCAACTTTAGCGCAGTGTATTCCATCTGTAAAAAAATTTACAACAGTCCCTATAGTCATTGACAGTATCATCTGGCACAGCATCCCTTACAGACCATCCTATATCATAAAAACATGTGCAGTTGTATGAAAATCCACTGTAAGACCCAGTTTCTCTCCTGAAGCTGAGATCCACCCCTTTAGAGCTCCTTATGCCACCAGAGTTCAGATTCTGCAGATCTGTCCTGAAATCCAGAATTATACAGTACAAGAGAAAAAGAATTTACAAATGAAGCTGTATTTCAGGCCTCCTTGTGCATCCGAGATGCAGAGGATATGACCATCAAAGCCACTCTAAAACCTGATATTCAACATCGGCTTTAACACAAGGGCTTTAATTATTGCAGTTGACAATGTGTTGGTCAAGGCCAGGGTTCCACCTGTATCTGAAGCAGTTTATTCCTCCAGCTTGTACTCAGGCATGCTGCAGGCATGGAGTAGAGGAAACAACTGTGGTAAACTTGGAAAATGAGGATCAAGTCTCATATTTAAGAATTCCATCCAGGGTACATTGGATATCTTGCATATTACACTGCAGCATGGTTAGCCAAGAAGCTTTTGTAGCCTTTGCTTTTTTAGTTGCATTTACTTAGGTCAGACAACTGAAGACAGAGCTGCTGCAAGCAGGTGCAATATGGATATTTAACAAAATTTAGAAAACTAATGAAAGTCTCAGGCAATTCCCTGTGGTTTCTTCTAAACCCATGAAAGTTTCAAATAATTTACTGCAAGGGGAAAAAAAAAAAAAAAAAAAGGCCATTTCAAAACTTCAGAAGTTTGCTCTTTAAGGCAATTTGGCTCCTAAGGTAGCAGACACAGGGAAATGATACAGGACTTCTCAGCAGTCTGCAGGATGCAATGGGATCTGTGGGTACATACCACATTTCTAAGGTAACGATACAGAACATAATTGCTGTTCAGGGATTGAGCAGAGAATTCAGTTAAATCTCACCATGGTTTTACCTATAGTTCAGGAATTTGGATTTCTAGGAAAGGTTTATCTGTTTTTTTAAGCACAGACATATTTTCTAGTTGTCATCTTTGGAGAAGTGTGTCGTAGCTCAGTTATCTGAACCATTTAGGCATATCTCAGATCACTCCTCTAAGATGAGTAATGACAGCACTATGCAATCTCATCATCAAATCCATTCTATTCTCTTTTTACACTTTACCTTGACAAAGTCTTAGCTATGCTATAAGTCAAGAATGCATTCATTCTTTCTTTTGTGGACTCTATTTGTGATGTCTGTACAAACAATGGATTGCTTGGCATTACCTAAAGAGACAACACAAAGGATAAAGCAAAAAATGCAGAACAAACTTAAAGCAAAATAAGAGAAGATTGCACTTCGGTGTTAAGAGGACTAATGGTAATTCATTGTGACACTGAGCTCTGGTCATAATAAGGATTTGACTGACAGAGCAGTTGATAAGTGACATTTGGTTCTAAATCATCAGCTGCAGTTATACACAAAGACACCTCTTTCAGCTGATTCTCAAAAGCATTACTTCTACAAAAAAATTAAGAGAGACATGGACAGTGGGATTGAGTGCACCCTCAGCAAGTTTGCCGATGACACCAAGCTGTGTGGTTCGGTTGCTATGCTGGAGGGAAGGGATGCCATCCAGAGGGTCCTCGACACGTTTGTGAGGTGGGCTGATGCCAATCTTTTGAAGTTTAACCATGACAAGTGCAAGGTCCTACAGCTGGGTTGGAGCAAACCCAGGCACAGCTACAGGTTGAGCAGAGAAGAGATTCAGAGCAGCCCTGCGGATGAGGACTTGGGGGTGTTGGTCGATGAGAAAATGAACATGAGCTGGCTTCAGTGTGCGCTCGCAGCCCAGAAAGCCAACCATATCC
>JAVHNF010068528.1:8272-18442 GCA_034783455.1 Micropsitta finschii | reverse complement strand
AACAGATGGGTAAGTGTACCTCCAGACATTTTTGCTGGATAAAGCAAGCTCTCTTTTATCTTTCTACTGTGATTTTTGATATGTTTAAATTAATAAAAGGGAGGTGGTTAAAGACAAAGTTCTAAAAAGGAAGTAATGGTTTCCTCATGGGAGTTAAAGGATAAACAAATAGTTTCATTGTGCCATATATAAAATAGGAATGGTGATGCTTTCTTTTGTTGAACACTGGGGTCTGGGTGTAGATAGTGGCACAGTCTGCAGCTGATTCTTCTTTCTCACTTGCATGGCTACACAGAGTGAGTCGGGGTGCAAAATACAAAGTCAAGATACCTGAGTTGCTGTAAGGATTCCTGGAGCTAATTTAAGAAATAATTAGAAAATTTTAAATTGGACTTTTTTTGGGAAAAAAAAAAAAAAAAAAAAAAAAAAAAAAAAAAAAAGAAAAAAAAAAAGGTCCACTTTCCAACTAGCTTGAAAGTCAGCTGCAAAACTGACACATTTCTACTGAAAGAAATGTAATATTTGGTGAAAAAATGGATGAAAAGAAATCACTGAATATTTCCCCTTCAGGGCCCTCTAATTCAAAGGACCGTTTCCTAAGGAGTGGCTGCTTAAGGCTAAGACTTTAACCTAGTCCCCACGGCTTCTGGGTTGAGTAAGAAACTCTCCATTTTTGCTTGGCATGGCATAAAAATTCAGGTTGGATTCTATGGATTTGCCACCTGCTGGGTTCTGAGGGAAAAAATTACCATGTACCCTGTCCAGAAACATTTAATCGTGAAACCGCCTCAGCCTTTGAGGAGTTTCATGGCACAAATACTTTGCCTACCACTGGAACAAGCTGCCCAAAGAAGGTGTGGATGCCTCAACCCTGACAGTGTTCAAGGCCAGGTTAGATGGGGCTTCGAGCAACCTGATCTAGTGGAAAGTGTCCCTGCCCAAGGAAGGGAGGTTGGAACTAGGTGATATTTAACGATCCTTTCAGCCCAAACCATTCTGTGAGTCTGTGATTAGCCTTAAAACCTAGAAGGTAATTCAGAACCCTAGTGGGTGTCCAAAAGGTCGTGATAGATGTCATTTTAAGCATCCTTATCCCTGGGGCTTCAGTCCTAATGGTTCCATACCTGGGTTTAACATATGTTCCCTGGTTTCCTCTCCCACATCTGAGAATTGTGTGTCACCTGCCATGTCCAACAGGACAGGCCAACATTAAGCATTAAACACACCAACAAGTTGTTCATGTCTGTAGCTGGCTGCTGGATGGACCACAGTCCTGCATGAGTTTATTTCATTGCATTCTCCCCAGGAAGGTCCCAGGGTTGCTGGGCCTGCCAACAGGCACAACAGGTCAGGCACAGCCCTGCAAGATGAGGCCAGTGCTTTGCCTACCTCTCCAGAGATCCCCCTCTGAGGGCATTTGTGCAGCCCAGTACTGCTGGTGTGCTAGTGCTTCACCATGAACACAGCAGGCAGTAGAAGATACCCTTTACACCAGCCTCCATTTAGTACAGTCAGATGCATTTTCTGTTTATCTCCTCCTTTTTCTGAATCCTTAAGAGGAGGTTTAGGATTCACTACAGTACTTCCTGCCTTCAGAGCTGGCAGGATGAAGAGCTTTATTATTCCAAATCCAATCCTGACACCACAGAATGGGAGTTAAGTGTTCCATTCTTACCCAGCCATACTGCACAAGAGGGCTGGCCTCTGCCCCCACACAGGTTTAGGACATTGGGCTCTTGTCTCACCAGCCTCTGCTTGCCAAAAGCCCACGTGCTCAGACCCTGGCTGTGTATGTAGGGTAATCCTTCCCTGTGCTCACCACAACATCACGTGCTTGCAAATGCTAATTCCTTTGCAGTCAACGCTTGGAAAGTCACCCCTGCCAGCTCCAAGGACCGAAGCCCTTCATCTGCAACACAGAGACAGGAGCACTTTTAATAAGGCTAAAAGGACACTTCCCTGCCTTTGAAAGCAAGCCACTCTCCTTCAGTCCTCTCCCAGCCATTGCTGATGCCTAACCCTGCATGCACCATGGGAGGTATTTGCACCGACTTCTTCATGTATCTAAAATACAGGCCTAAATTAGCAGCATGAAGTTACTAGGTCATCAGTGATTGGAGGTAAATGCTGGACCCTGTGGCTAAGCAAATCTTTTCCCATGGTACAGAGGGAGTTGAGGTTTCACCTGCAGCATTTAATGGAGATGCTGAATGTGAATGCTGCTCCTCTCTCAGCAGAAGATGACCTTTGGCACGTCCCTGCCCATTCTCTGACCAGGTCACACTGGCTTCACCAGACTCAGTCCATCCCTGGGGAGCACAGGGGCAAGGCAAGCTGCAGTATTATGTTATTAAAGTGGAAGAATGAATAATTTTCACAGATTCAGTTAAGCACTTTCAGACAAATTGCTAAGACATATGAGAGTATGTGATGGAAGACTGTCCTGGGTTCAACAGTAGCAGTCATTTTTTCTCCTTAGGAGCTGTTTTTGACTTTCAGCCTGGGAACAGTGCTGATAACACCGATATTTATAGTTACTGGTCAGAATGTTTAGGCTGACCAAGGACTTTCTGAGCCTCATGCTCTGCCAGGGAGGAGGGGAAGCCAGGAGTAAGCAGAGACAGGACACCTGACCCAAACTAGCCGAAGAGGTATTCCATACCACACACGTCATGGCCGGGGAGTTAACTCTCATTTTCTCTCTCTCTCTCTGCTCGGTCAGGCTCGTTTTGTCGGGTGGTATCGTATTCTCTCCCCTTGTTACTTCCTTTGTCATTGTTATTGGTGGTAGCAGTTGTGATTTGTGTTATACCTTGGTTGCTCGGCTGTTCTTGTCTCAACCGGTGGGAGTTGTATTCTTTTGATTCTCCTCCCCATCCCTCTGGGGGAGAGGGGGGATTAGAAATTGCTTGGCTTGACTTGTTGACTGGGTTTAAGCCACGACAGTAGTCACCCCGGCTTCATGTTAGAAATAGTATTGAATGGCTGCTGATCTTACTCTGTAATCCTTTACAATTTGCTTGTGAGCTGTGTGCGGTGGACACTTGGAAATTGCTTTTAAAGGAAGAAAAAACTTGTCAAGCAAACTCTTAAGTTAAAAATACTAGCGAAATCTGAGCATTGTCCATGAAAATAACAGCCTGGAATCCTGCCAACATCCCCCTTGTGGGGTCTATCCCATCCACTATTGACAGAAGAAATACACAGAAGCAAAAAAAATATTTTTTATTATGCTTTTTTAAATGTCTGTCAGTGCTTCAGTGGGCTACCTCACAGTGATTTTCTAGAAGGAGAAATAAAATTATTACTCTCTGGAGCTGTTCATCATTGTGGCTGTTGGTAGGAAATAGGGGAGATTCCCTTCCTATGCTGGAACATGGACAGACATCTGTGTTTGTACTCATCTGTATCCCTTCAAATTGATTCTGTCTGCCTCTAAAAATATTGTCATGTACTGGATTTGCCTTGCAGAAATGAAATTTTCTCTAATGTCCAACCTAATGAAAAACTGGATTAAATATCTCAGGATGGATTTGTCTTTCAAATGTTTTGCTATCATTTTCCATTACAGTGGCTGGTAACATCAGGCAGAGACATTACCTTCATCGCTGTTTCTCTCTTCCCCTCCTTTCTGCTTCCATTTTCCTTTTCACCTTCCTTTCTGCTTCCATTTTTGTCATGGTATGATAAACATATAGTGCTCATTATTGAAGCTTTCAAATGAGCGAGTATGAATGTCAAGTCAAGCTCTTCCAGAGAGAGATCAATGAACTTTCTTCACTGGGTTGTTCCTTTTGCTGAGAGTTTGGGTTGATTAACTTGAAGTCATAAAGGAAGAGAGCCAAATTGGCTTCCACGTTTTCTGGATGTCTGCTAGTCATTATAGTGTCAGAATTAGAGTGCAAAGGAACTTGCTTTCTGTAGGAATTGCATTGAAAGACTTGAGACTGTTCTTATCTTGTCCTGTTGATGTCCATCTTTCAGTCATAGTTTCTCAAGGAAAAAAGAATGTGATAAAGCTGGCTTGGTAAGTGCTGCTGCCTGCCTTGGCGTGTGCTGCTGCCTGCCTTGGTGCATCTAATTGGAAGAAAAAACATCTGTATTATGAATAAAATTAACCATGGCATAACTTTTCTTGGGCAAATGTGGTTCAAAATTGGCATTAGAAAGTGCACCAGGTCTTCTCTGCAGCATTAAAATTCCCCTTGTAAAACCTGTCTGCTGCTTAAATACCTTCCTGCCTCTCAGGTACCCATACCGAGCTCTGCTCCTGACTTTTTCCCAGGGCTAGTCTGGCAACTTAAAGATGCTAATACAGCTTTCACTAAAAGCTAATTGCTGCTCTTCTGCTCCCAATGGGGTTTTGTTGGAATATTTGGGAATATATAATTTGAAACCTGGTACTGGGGAATCCAAGATGTTAACAGATATCTTCATTATGCATTCAACCCATAATTTTGCATGGGCTAATTACATGTTGGTGATTAACTTTTTCTAAGTGGTTTCTTTAAATAAATGCTTTTCATTCTTGTATCCTAGTTCATAAGTAAAACTGTAATGCTTTCCCCACTTTCCTTTCCTCCTTCAACAACAACCCGTGCCCTCCTCCTGAAGCTTGGAGGATTGCAGCAGGCAAATGCAGTGGGTGTAATTTGCTTTGAATATCTGGTAGTACATATTTGTAAATCTGTGTGTGTAAATGCTCACACACAGTGAAATTGACAGATAGTTTTTAGAAATATTCATGTGTTTATACATAGCGCAACATGGCATGGATATGTGTGTGTCTGCATCTATATACACATGCATCCCTATTTATGAAATTAAATGTAGAGTCATGATTCATGTTACAAAGTGTCCTTCCAAAAAAAAATGAAGTTCTGTTAAATCATTTATAATTTACCAAAAGATATGGAACCTCAGATACAAATTGTTACAAAAAGTTAAGTGATTAGTGGTTGGCATTTGTGGACCCCTCTGTATTTGAACCGTTTGAAATTATTGCAGTAGAAAGGAAGTGAATGATATTTCTAGAAGCTTGTGTGTGCAAAAAACATTCTATAAAGTTTCATTATGTAGATTGCTATGCTTTTAGAGTATGATTTGTGGCTTTTTTTTTTTTTTATTTCATCCTTTAATTTTGATAAGCCTTTCTTCAGACTCAGCAGCTGGTAACATTTAATTTTGTGTCATTTTATGTCTTTAGAGATGTGTTGACATTTCTGCTTTTCAGAATAACATTTTTGCTTTCTGTCACCAGCCTGTGAGGTATAAAATGCCATATTAGCCTTTCTAACACATTTAGGTGTTACACAGAAGATACTTTTAATGGAATAATATGCTATTCATTACACAAGCTATATATATATATATATATATATATATGTTATGGGGAAAAAGAAGTCTGAACACCAAAACTTAATCAGGACAGTCATGGGTGTATATATTAATAACTTCAGGGTACAGCACATAATTATTTAAATAAACTTGGGATTTCCTTCAGGAAAAAACTGTGACATCTTCAAACATTTAACTAAACAGGCAGTGTCCACTGCTCTTGACATTTCAGGGTTTTGTAAAAGTCTTGGTGTTGGGTAGAAAGGGCAAGCCAATACCTAAAGGATGGTGTTGGGAAGAGAAGAAAAATGTCCACATGCAAGACACTTCACCAAACAATCATGATAGGTGGTTTTGATGTTTGAGTTTGGTATGTTCTGCTTTGGCATCAGCAAGGTAATAGATCTAATTGAGGGCAAAGTTTATTCTAAAACATCAAGAGTTGCATGTTGAATCTGATAACTACAGAATGTTCTTTTGTTGTTGTTACTTCATAGGGGTACTTTAAATAGCTACTTTTGTATCTATTTAGAAGTTATTACCAGAAATTGTCACAGTAGTTCCAACTACTTTGGAGTGTGTGCCAAGGTGATGGGAGATATCTGGAATTAGTGTATCCACACAGAGTTTTAAATGCTGAAGCATTTAAATGTTGAAATCCTAGGTTAGATCCCATCAGTATGGTACTGCCTTTCAGCTGCAAATCCTCAAAGCAGAGGTTGATTTCAGGCATAGAGTCACTTGGAGCATGCCCCACTGCTCTGGAATCTGGAGCAGATTTGGATGGCTGCAGGTCAGATGGAAATTTACTGGATTGCTGATGGAAATTTAGAGGAAGCTTCTTGTTGCTGTCTTTCGCTCTTTATAGAAAGTCTTTTAAAGTTTCTGCATTTTTAATTTGCTGCAGACAGTTTAGAACGGTTTGTATGGCAAGGTTTTGGTAGTGGGGAGGGAGGTTACAGAAGCTTCCCCTATGTCTGGCAGAGCTTCTGGTCATAACTACAGTGATTCATAAAATCCAACACTACAGGGGTGTTGAGTTCACTGGGCAGCTAATCTTCTAATACACCTGGAGAATAAAAATCCAGCATAAACCTTTATTTTTGTTAATTGCATGACAATAATAAATAGAGAGACCAGATAGAAAACTGATAGAGGCACAAACAGAGGGTTTGTTATGCTAAAAAGAAAAAAAAATTATTAGCAGGATTTGTTCTAAACTGAATGTATAGCTGAAAAATGTTTTGGAAACAGCATGCAAAATTGATAAAGGGATAAACATGATTTTTAAAATAGATCTTCTCAAATTCTGCCAAAACCCCTGTGGTCTCTTTTCAGGTCATATGAATATAGGTGAATGTATAATCTAATTCTTACATTGAAACTACTAACCTACATTTTGATTTCTGTGTAGGTAAGCAGAACTCTAACTTTTTGTCTGAAGTCCAGTGATTATGGTCAGGAAGAAGCCTGGCAAAATGTTTAACACTTACATTTATTGACATTAAATCCTATACTTTATCATCTTGGGGTCAAAAGGATCCTCTTAAACTGGTTTCAATTCAGAAAGTAATTTAATCGTAGTCTTTGTATCCTAACTATTTCTGTTCCTAATCAGTGAAGGTAGCAGATCCCGTTTTCCACCTTTGTCCTTTTTCTTGATGCTGTTATGTAGCTCAGAGTCATTTGCCTGCTCCTGTTTTCCATAGGTTATAATTGTATCTTATCTGAAGACATATCTACAATGATCTGCTGTGGTTTAGGAAATATTTTGCCAGGTTGTTGGGTATATTGAACAGCATGCTGGAGAAAACGGACTACCGAGAGACTCTGCATATGAAAACTGTGCTATGACATGCAGAAATGAGCTCTGATTTCTGTAATAATAAGTCTGACTGCAGGCTAGATACTAAACTTTATTTCCAGGTCCCACGTGGTTCTGAAAACAAATGTTTAACTCATTATGCCTTAATTTAATAATGCCTTATTAAATGAGTTAACATTATTGTCAACTGGAAAAAGTCGAGGGTTTTTTTTGTGTGGGAGGGTTGGGTTTTTTTTAAGGTTTCCCCTGCTTACCCATGTGAGTTTGCTTCCCAGTCTGAACAGGTTGGTTTCCATGTGGAAATTTGGCCCTTATTCAGTCTTAGTCTTCATCCTGGTTGCAAGGGGGAAATGCAGTAATAGGGTTCATGGGTTTGGTTCATGCAATTGGCTTGGAGATTGCTCCACAAGGTCTGTTAAATAATGCAACTAATTCCTGTACACGCTTCATAATGCTATGTCTGAATAAACACTTTAAATTTGGGGAGAGACTATTTGTTCTCAGATTATTTATAGAAAATGAACAAATAAAGTATTCACAACCCTGCATTTAGAGAGAAAAAAAAAAATACAAAAACAAACAACCAAACAAGCCAGCAAATTTTGTAGATGGTTTTCAACCACAAATAGTCACTATTTCTTCTGTTTGTTGTCACACTTTTCCTTCATCATGACATAGGGCAATGAAATGTAATCCCAACCTAGGGATGTTAATGCTGTCAGAGGACAGCGAGTGTGAGCAAATGGGTCATCAGTTTAGAGCAGTACTACTGCTTCTGCTTAGGAGGGATAAGCAGCAGCACATGGAGGAGAGAATTCCTTGAACACTAAAATATGCTCAGAGCAATTGCAAGATGATTATAAATGCTCTCTGAACAGCAGTGCTTTTGGGGTGGTTCACATTTACAATGGTAAATGCTTCCCCATGTTGCATCTTGGGTGGCTTATTGAAGAGGCTTTGAAGACCCCTGGAGTTGAATGCAGATCCTGAACTGTGTGAATCTTCTTTCTATTGATAGGCATGATTCGTGGGGCTGGCAGCAGGAAAAGAGATAGGAGGGCAGGGGAGGATGTGCTTGATTTTTGAGAAAAGAGGAATAAGAAACCTTGTTGATTCTCTTAAGATGTTTTAGCAAAAATATTTTCTAAAATATTTCCAATATATTCTTTTTTCAAGCAAAACATTAATATTGGTGGCTGCAAACAGCAATACTCTTTGAGAACAGCAAAATTGTGAAGACATCATAATAAGAAATATGGACTGGAAAAATTAATTTCACAGTAAAATACTATTGCTCTTCTGTATATTCATGCATTCACTGTATTAGTGAATTATTACCCTCTCAGAGTTCCTGATTGAGACAGAATCAGACAGATACAGACATTTGTAAGTGGAGAGAAAGGATGGGATTCATATTAATGGGTGTGAATATTCATGGCATTGAGCTTTGTCAGTTTATAAGATGGAAGTGTCCAGTTGAAACAGACTCATCAAAATATGACCATGGAGTAGCTTTGATCACTGAATGATGGATTTGGATGATTTCTACTACATAGGGCAAACAGTTTGTATTATGTGCTTTTTTGATTAATCTCAAAGTATCTGTCCTTGTTCCTTGTTGAGGTTTCAGATACTAATTAAAGCACCTTTAAAACAGTGAACCAGCAGTCAGATTGCCAACATCTGGGATACCTAGTGCTCTGTGTTGTGAATCCCTGATTTTTTAGCTGTAAAAGGGGTTTCATAGCTATTGTCATGTACCTTTCCATTAATAAAAACCTGTATTTTCCATTTGTCTTTATAAGCACATACCACTTAATAACAATGAAGTGCTTTTGACAGTTGTGGAGGATGAAAATAAGAGTGCAATCTGGAAAATGCAAGCTCATTTCAAAATGCTGAAAGCAATGCAGATGGAAAGAATCATATTCGTTCATTCTGAAGTCAGTACAAACTATTGAAGCCATGCTGATTCAACGACCACTGTTATTTAACTTCAGTTATATATAAATATATTTATTCTCATTGAAAGAGAAAAAAAAATGTTTTAAATGAAGAATTACAGTAAACATTGTTTTCGCTTTATTTTGTAGTTGTTTAAAAGGAGTGTGGAGAGTTCCTCCTCTTTATTTTAATCTCTCTCAAAGTTATGCCCTGGCTCCATTAGCAGTGTTAAAGACTAACTGAAACCTAACGTACTGGAAAGCAAACCCAAGGTTCCTAGTAACCAAATTTATTCAGTTCAGATTCTGATGCAAATCTGACCCAACTGATTGTAAAAACTTCGTGTCTTAGAAAGCTCTTGTGAGGAACACTTCATGTTTTCAGTTTATGAATGCTGTAAACCAGAAGGAAGCAAACCTTGTAACAGAAGATGTTAGTATTTTGCCTATACTTTCTTGTGTGATTTTATCCTATAACATAGAGGAGCTTAATACATTTCTGGAGTCTCCTGGCAGAAGTGTTGGTAGATAAGAGAATACACTAAGCAGGACTGTAGCAGCTGAGGAGGAATTAAAGTATAACTTTTATTGTATTTGTCTTTGACAAGCCAAAAAATTTGAGCCCTGTAAATTTATTTATTTAAAATCTGGGAAGGTGGTGGGTTTTTTTAGCTTTTACAGAGAGAAAGCATAAAGAATGTCACTTATCCCTGTCACTGGGACAAGAAAATCTAGGGAAGAGGTCAAAGAGGACCTTGTACCCTAAAGACATAATGATAAATATGAATTAGGTCCTGGGGGATAGCTGCCCTTTTTTCCTTCCACTGCTGGCAAGGCTGTATTGCAGCAGTCTGTATCCTAGTGAAATCATCAGGCAACCCCTTAAAGAATCTTAACTGAATGGTGAGTAATAAACACAGGACAGTAAATTCCCTGCTCTACAGATATACTGAATAATGGGCAAGAATAGGGCAAGATGGAGGACGCAGGTAACTATAGACCGGTCAGCCTTACCTCCATCCCTGGAAAGGTGATGGAACAACTTATTCTTGACACCATCTCCAG
>JAVHNF010068527.1:0-29099 GCA_034783455.1 Micropsitta finschii | reverse complement strand
GGCAGAGCATGAGGCCCAGAGAGTCCTCAGCTAGCCTAAACATTCTGACCAGTAACTATAAACATCGGTGTTATCAGTACTGTTCACAGGCCGAAAGTCAAAAACACAGCGCTGTACCAGCTACTAAGAAGGAGTAAAAATGACTGCTACTGCTGAACCCAGGACAACATGCCACCCAAAAAAAAATTAAAATTACATTTTTCCTTCAGTTTGTAAAGGTTTATGAGACAATTTTTGCAGTTACAATCCAATAACACTTCAGAATCAGTCTTTATTTTTCCTCCCTATGAAACGACTTTCCCCCTGACCTCCTTCAAACAAAATAACCTGAAGGAGTTACACAACCCCCCTCTACCTATTTAGGAAAACCACGCAACACTACAGGATGACAGATACTACACAGTAACGGTGAGGAGTCTTTAGAAATAAACTGCCTCATTTTTGTTGCTCTTTTTTTATTAGTGAACTATATGTAATTAACAGAAGTAAAACATATGTTGCAAAACTTTCTTCTAAAAATATCAGACTGTAAAACTTGAAATTACATGCTTATTTTAGAATGCAGGGTTAAGAAACCTAGCAGATTTACACATAAGGCAATTCCTCTTAAATAACAGCCACAACTGTGGGCAAACTCTCTGTGTTTATGAAGAGTAGATCTTTCATCCCTGAAGGTGAAAAAATGTTGATAGTGGCATTAAAACTATATGTAATTGTCTTCTGTAATTGAAAGATTAACAAATTCCTTTTCTGTCTTCTGTTATGCCCAGATAGTGCACACAGAAAGTATCATTTTTGAAAGGAACTAACAAACTTCCATTTGTTTACTCAGCAGACCCTTTTGACCTACTTTTACAACTATTGGTCTTGGAGACAAATCTATTCTGTCAACTCGACTGCCAAAATTAACATTTCTCTTCCCCTTCTTCCTCTCCTTTCCTCTCTTGTCACAAGTCCTCCTTTCTCCCAGCATAAGGACCTCTGCTACTACTTTTGCTTATTAGACCTTCAGAGTCCTAACCTCTTTCCAAAGTTACATTTTAATGATTTTAAATGATATGCACAAGAGAGAGGTTAATTCAATTTCTAGACGATCACAGACAAAAGCGTGTAATGTGAGGCTTTACTTAACCATTAGTTCTATTTTTCTTTCCTTTCCAGAAACATCCTGCAAAAGAAAACCTCTCCTTCAAGCCTAATTGTTTTCTCAGATAGATCCCATTTGAGTTTCATGCAAATTGTATGGCTTTCAACTGTCTCCCAACTTCCATGCTCACAAAACGTTTAAGAAACTGTGATAAGCATATGAATCCAAAATAAAAGTTCTTTTTTTGGTCAGATGATGTTTAATAAGCAAACTCTTTTATTAGAAGAACAAGTTCTACACCATCCCTTGATTCATGCACAGATACAGTCAGCCTCAAGTAATGGATCTATTCCTCAACACTGGTTGGGACTGAGACTCACTGCATCACACCAGTGACATACCACTGAAAACGAGTCCTGACCTGCCACATCAGACACTGTCTGCCACAAGGAAAAACGCGTAAGTAAGCAATTCAATACAAAATTACCTCAGCCATCATTAAGGTGATGTCTGATAAATGGGAAACAGGCCTGGTGTGGGACTGCACTGTTTATTGTGGAAAGAAGAAATCACCTTCACAATGGGCAAGAGCAAAATTATTTGAAATGAAGAACACTGGAATACACTTAGTTATAGTCTTTTTTCTAGTTGTGGCTTCTTTTTTCTTTTCTGTCTACATGTTAATAAATGGAGAGGATTAATTAACATAACTTTCATTTGGAGATTACATCAAAATTAATGAGAAAATACTTAACTGAAATACTTGTCCTGCAATAACTTGTTAACAGCCAGTCCAGTTCAAGGGAGTTTGTGAATTAAAAAAAGGGTCAGCAGATAAAAATAAATGAAGCATTTTTTTCCCAAACACAGTTTGAATTTTATTTATCCATCTTTTGTGTAGTATGGGCTATTATAGAGCACAAAATGGCTACCTACAGGCCTCCTCAGCCTTACTATCATTATACTTGGAATAGGCATGGTAAGAGGATTTTCAGCTCCTAAGGACTGAAAAATACTCAAAGACAAACCTTTGAAGCATTTTCTCTTTCTGAAGAGGGATCACCAAAGCAAGCAACAAATCACTATCAAAGGGAGACTGAGCCAAAGAAACCAGGAGAACTTGTGGCTAAACACGGAAAAACCAGCCACAAAGCAGTCTTACTTGCTTTTGCAAGCAAGAAAATTCCAACTTTATGCTAACTAGGGCAGCACTAACTCATGTCCAGTCTACTTCAGCCTACTGATCCTCTTGGGCATAAGAGGATTATTATCTAGCGTAAGAAAGCAGTAACAGTTCTGGAGAGCCAAAATACCCTAACCTAAACCAAAACCAAAAGACACTTAAAGCAACAGAGACATAAAGGTGCTGCAGATGCTTTGCAAGAAAAAGAATTCCCTTTATAGAAAATATGGGTTTTAAAACACATCTATTTCACAGGTTCTGGATTCCAAGTACAAACATTATCTACTCATCTCACTATCCCTTAGTTGTAGGTTCTCAATATTGTATAAAGTGTGCTGATAGAAACAAAATGGGCAGAGACACCAACAAAAGGTTTAGCATATGCGTGTATGTATCAGTCCCCAGAATAACGTTCACGCTTGCATCCTAGGTGCATTCCTGCAGGCCATGCTAGCATTCATGCAAATGTGTAGTGTAGACAACTGTCCCCTTGAAAAAGAAGAGACATTACTGTAAGAGATGTCAGATAATGGCTGGCAATAAAAAATTCACATAAAAGTAATACACATTACATGTAACAGGAATTCATTTTATTAGTCATTAAAGTGTCTTGCCAAATTTTAAACATTGAATTTCTCTGTTCTTTCCTATATTCTTCATACTCTTTCCTCCATTTCTCTTCCTGCCTGCAATTCCACTGTACCACTTTTTGCCTTGCCTTTTCTTCACTTATACTTAGTTTTCACCTACATTGTATCTGTTCTATGTTAAAACAATAGCAATTAAGCATTTAATGCAGACACTGAAACACTAGACTGGAAAGTCAATACTCCAAGGAAGCAAACCAGAGGTATTTTGGTAGCAGGGGAGCTACAATTGGGATACTCACTTTTCACGCTTCAAAGCCTACTTGGCTATTCCACTGGCTACATTATTGCACGACAGCAAAACTAGAACAGCCAACAAAAAGGGACAGTCAGATGCCAGGTGAGCAGCAGTTCATGCGTGCTGACATCAGGCAGCAATTCACACAATACATCTATCTTTTACAGTCATCTTCATGACCTCACAATCCTCCATGCTTAGAAATACATATGAGCACATGTGCCTGGGATTTTAATGACTGCGAACAAAATATAAACAGAGTTAACAGTACACTGAATGAGTAAGCACCAGGGCCTTAAGAAAAACAGCTCAAGGTTCTCTCTAATGCATAATCCTGATGGAACTTGCATTTTTTGAGAGTCACTGAGGAATAGAGAGGTTTTCCTTTCTGCACACTCTTAAAAGTTAATTTAAAATGGCAGCTGTAGTGAAACTTTAAGATATACCCTTAGGGAAGAATTGTAATAGGGAACTCTGACCACTACAAGAAGTGCAGAGAGATAAGCTGTAAATTAAAAAGTAATTTTATCCTTAGTGGTGTTAAGTATTTCCAGAAGAAAAGTTAAAATGAAATACTCTGACGTTCCTGAACTGTCAGAGTCAGTATTTCCATCACAATACTGTGTAACTTCCATTTTGGTTTTTCTCCACAGAAGTTTAGCAGTCCAACACTTCCAGACTATAGAACTCTCCTACATAAAGCATTTAACTTCATTTTTAATAGAAATCAACTTTGCCATATAAGATTTAGATACACTGCAGTAATCAGATTGTTCAGATGCTTATTCTTTGCACACTACTCAATTTTTGCACAATATATAATTTAATTATTTGTATAGGTAATTCATAAGTCATCAATAACATACACACATAATTAAAATATTTGTATTTTGCAATCTTTTAAGAAAGTTAAAATCTTAATGTAGATGTTGTTGCTTTGCCTGAACCTTGAGTTAAGCAATTAAAAAAAGGCTCTATATACCAACAACCACAGAAGCCAATCTTTTAATTATAAAAAGTGTTATATTATAAACAGTAGACATTATATACTTATTCAGAATTTAAGTGATTCTTCAGGTGTTGCACAGTGTTCTCCAAGCTCTCACGCATTTCAATGAGGACTTCTCATCCAGCTGAGTAAATTGCATGATTAGGTACCTGGGGACCAAAACTGCCCTCTCAAAGTGTAACAGAAAATGGCAAGAGAACATCAAATGGCTGCATTTTCAAGATATTTGTCAACATTTCAGCCCGCCTTTCCTGCAAGTTAATTCTGCTCCCTCTGAAGTCAAGCTTTGCATTGTGCCCTGTGCAAGGATGCAAAAAGGAGGGTGTGCAGAAGGTAATAGATGTGACCAGCTGAGTTATGGGCTACAAAGCTTCCAGGAACAGTGAACAATTGTTTCTTGTCATTGATTGCAGGCTTCAGCAACTGCAAAGCTCATGTTTTTAGCTTATTCCTGTCGTTAGGCAAATTCCTTCCCTACATTCCTGTGTAGGTTTTCCAAGTCTCTTTCTGTTCATTTTACCTGTGGGATAAGGATTCTGCTCCACTTCAGCATTTCTTCTGGGAAAATAAATGGAAAGTTAGTTCGAGATTTCGACAGCTCCAGACAAGATACTCAGAGTTACAGCCTGTAGCTCATATAATTCTCCTTGAGTACTGCAGTGTCCCACAGCCTTACATAGCTGGGAACAGTGAACTATGGAAGAAAAACTGTATTGCCAGACTTGATTCAAAACTAATTCCTTGTCTTAAAATCACAGGATTAGCTTTAAAGTTTGTAATTCTTGGTTGTTGTTGGTTTTGGGGATTTTTTTAAGATTGTATCTTGTCCCTTCTTTGCAATTGCTGGCCTCACTTCATAGCTTTCAAGTGGAGAAGCTTTTAAAGAACGTATTTATGATGGAGGCTTTTAATTACCCAAATGATACATTCACACAAGAAAACACAAGTGACACTAGAAAGTATGAAAATTAAACACAACACTAAGCAAAGCAAAGATTTATAATTGCCTAGCTTTCCATATAGCAAATCCTTTATAGAACGCTTTTCTTCTTAGGTTAAGAAAATTTTAAGTCAGTTGCTTGAGAGTTACCTTTGGTTATTTTGCATTTCTCTGGCAGTTCTAAATACATGCCACTGATTTCAACTCTCTGTTATTGCTACATTATTCTTCAGCACAAGAAGAATTTTTGCCACAAAATGTATTTCTCTGAAGTTGCTGAACTTACTCAAATTCACTTCTACAAAATTACTCCTACAAACTCCACCACTGAGGCAACTACCTCCTATAGCCTACGGTCCTTCTGCTTTACCTCAGCTTTTTGTTACAAGCTATTTTTAATGGAGCACCTTAGTCAAAACATTACACCCATTATATCATGAGCTAATAGTGACATCTTTTTAGTAACTCTCCATTGAATTAAGGACAAATTTGTCCTGAAATACAAATTGTTTTGGGTTTGTATTTTTTTTTTTTTTAAAGGACTCCTTACAGCTGTTCGGATTTTTTTTTTGTTTGTTTGAGAGACAGAAAATCTTAAAAGATGTGGCCTTGGTGTGGGAAATGCATAAACAGTAATTGGTATTTTTCTACATTTCTCATAATCTTAATACATACCATGGAAAACTGTACAGAAGAATGTAAGAATGTAAAGAAGAATGAGCTAAAAAAGCAAAACCATTCTAATTTAGTAAAATTTCATTGTTATGCATTGCGCACTTCTGTGTTAATCCTGCTTTCTTATAAAGGTCTAGAAGATATAAATGATGTGATGAAGTAATGAAGTATCTGGATGTAAGGGAAAAAATGGTGAGATTGCAAGGATAAAACTGAATTACATTCCATGCCTATAATGAAGACGTTTAATGCTATTTTTTTCTTTATAGAAACCAGAGATAATATAACATACAGACAAGGGGCACCTGCTGTATCATTTACTTGGATATGTAACCCAAAGCTATTTAATCGTGATTAATAAACATCTCCACTGTAACAGGCTGCATAGGAGGCTAAAGTCATGTTCCGTACTGGATACTCACTTCTTGCAGGAATAACTTTTTTTAGAAGTTGATATATTCACTACTTTTTTAGTATTCTGATCATAAAGAAAATATCTAAATATTTAACAGAAGAACAACAAAGAATTTAGCAACTTTCTTGCTAAAGTGGCTTCAAAGCCTCCTAAGTACATTAATGTCACACAGCAAAGAAACCAGGGAAGTTACTCTTGCTCTTGACAGTACTGTGGTGCTGGGGCAAATGATATTTCACAAACACACCTAATGGTATCCAAATGAGATACCACATTTCAGGTAATCCTGTTTCATCATGCAGAACAAAGACATCTGTGCAGCTACACTTAGTCAGTAGGAACAGCAAGGAGATCATATTTCTCTAACTGGCTAAAGAAGCAGTCAATATCAGAGAAAAAATTTGTATGTTTTCCCTCTCTAAACAGGATGAACAAATATCTTATAAAGAAATTTCTTCTAAAAAAAATATTGCTTATATTACAATCAATCTTCATATATGAAATAACAGAATGCTGAACTGTATGCTGAATAACTTATTTTCTATTTCTGAAGTCCAAAGTTGAAATCCTGCCTTATATCCTATTTTATTTATCTTTGCCCTTTGCCCCAAATGATTTATCTTTCTTCCTTATCTCTGTCCATCACCAAAAGACAAAGCACCTTACCACTCCTGATCCTAACTGCATGCTTTCTGAACAGAGAAGCATTTACCAGGTGTAGATGTAACCCATACATTTCACAAGCAGTTTCAGAAGCCTTGCTCAGAACTTTATTTTCTGTATTTGGGAGCAAGCCATGCTATAAATGTGTCATTTTCAGAAGCAGCAATTTAACTAACAAAAATTGATGTGGACTGATAATTCTGTTTGTTCTATATTTGCGTAATCATCGGATCAAGAAAGAGAGAAAATAATGTGCAATTTAAGGACGACTTATGTAGAGCAAACTGCAAACCGCCTTTTACAACAAGTACGGTAAGTATTTGCCACACATACAACTAGTTATTTAAAAATAACAGTGCTTTCTCATTTCATTGAGTAGCTTCTATAAGTGAATTTGGGCATATATAGATTTACAAATTATATGTCCATGTTCAGATATGTAAGCAAAAAACACAAGAAGAAATGCAAGAATAATTTGTATGTAATTTAAGATACCAAGGTTTCTGCACTTTTATCTGCAAGACATTTTTGAGAGCTGTTGGACTCATTAGATAACTGCAGGTTAAATGCAACAAGATTTTCCATAGCAGTCATTTTCTTCAGAATATAATCTCATTACAGAACAAGTGATTAACAATACTTAATGTAACAAAACTATATATAACATAACAATTTCCACAGATCATCTCAGACAGCTTCTTCACTCTCTACTATTTTCTGGACCATTATTTTGTACTTCACAAGTCTATAGCAGGGTATTTTACATAATCTTCTATTTGACTAAACTTGAGTTCCTGTTGCATATATGGGTTCTACCATCAATTACAACTCAGCCATACATCTGACATACATCTAAAGTGGCTTTTGAGATGAAGTGCAGTCTCTGCAAAGATGGTCAGAACTTCTTTGCAGATGCCTAAGAAATAATCCTGCTGTCTCACAGGTTAACCAGGCAGAAGAAGGATAAATAAGAATAATCAAAGGGAAGATTACTACTCTCCTCAAAAGACACAGTAGGCACCGTCTGTTACAAATGAAGAGCCAAAAGAACTCTTTGCTCCACTATAATTAGAGTTGTGCAGTTCAGTACTGAAAACAGTCACTCAACACTTTGGATGGCTGCGTTTGATGATATGTCATTTTTCAAGCTCTCATTAAGTGTTGAAATCGAAAGGAATTTCCTTCAGAACAAAGCCAATACTGCCTCACAACAAAATACCTTCAGTTTCAGGAGACTAAGCTGCTAAGATTGAAAAATTTCTTCTCTTCCCTTAAAACAATTTTCTTCAGATATAAGACCCCAAAATTTAATTATAAAACCCTGCAAATATCAGTAAAAAAAAGAAAAAAAAAAAAGAGATTGGATTGGAAATAGCAGTGAGCTACAATAGCCGAACAGTACATATATTTTTAATACACATATGTGTATAATATACACATATATAAACATACACACACATATATTTTTTCAATATCACTAAATACAAGAGATAGCAAAATAATTGAATAGTTGTAAATTTCCACTTATTATTAGACCTCCTCTTAGGTTAGGAAAATGGCTGTTTGTTTCTTTGTTTCATAAATACAGGAGTAAAATGATCTGTAGCCTCTCTGAGTTTCAGAGTTAATTTAATAAAATAAAAAAAATAAATAAATAAGGAGAGGAGAGTCCCACAACCCAAACCCTGTGGATACTAATGGATCATAATCTGGTTTGCAAACTTCACAATTATTTTAAATGCATTAAAAAGGAAAGGAAAAGGGAAGGAAAGAGGAAAATTCTTTGGCGTTCTGATCTATCTACAAATATCATTCTCCATAACAGGTTAGTAAAAGCAAATCAAAAGCCAAGAAGCAGGGCAGTAGATACAGAAAAAGTACTTCAGAAGACTTCATGTTAAAATCAGTAGGTGCTCCCAGCACTTATAGGAAGAACGAAAGAAAGTACAAGTTCAAATTGAAGCAGGCAGAGTACATACAGTAAGTATACATTCATTTCATTCCTTAACATTCCATACAACTTTCTCATTTTGTCTTTTCAGGTTTCATATTCTGATGGATGCTTCTTTTGAAGTATCTTACACATTTCCATCTCCACTGCAATGTAGGTAATAGCTTGATGGCAATGCAAATCAATGTGTAAGCTGCTTCCATGTATCAAAGTATGAAGACGGAACAGTTTATAAATGTGAAGAAAGAGGAACTGCAGGCATAAAACAGATGATTGCAGTTCTGTCCCTAATATTACTGTAGATGTTTTATTTTTTTTTTTAATGTAAATCAGGTTTAAATGATTACCAGATACAATCCTTTGTTTTCCACACTTTTACAGGTTCATACTCTCAGAGGATTATTATAGAACTGTGAAATACTCTATACAGAATTCAGCACTGAACACAAGACAAATCCAGCACTGGAAACATGCAATGTTTGCATTTAAGTAGCCAGTACATAGGAGGCCCTATAGTTTTAGGGCATGAAATGCCAGACACTGAGCAATAATTTCTTTCTTTCTGACAGATAATTAAATTGACTGGTTTTGTACAACTTCCTTCTTGAGCCTGGAACATCCTACCCTTAAGTCAAAGTGTGGTAGACATTACCCGCATTTCAGATTGTTCCACTAATTCATTTGTCATTAAGTCAAGCAGACCCCTTCTGCCTGTGTCTGTAGTTGTGCCAGCAGAAAATGATTTATTTGTTTCATGCAAAGATTATAATCTCTTCCCTGAAAAATCAGACTACTAGATTTCCAAAGTGGAGATGCTCCTCCGTTTTTTTCACTGTGGCTAAAGGAACCCTTTGCTACACATGGAAATACATACATACAAACAAATTTTCTTCCAAAGATAATCCAGGAAACTCTGCCTACTTTGCTTTCTATTGAGCATCCTCAAATATCAGTTTAAACAAAGTTACAGAAACATAACCTATGCATTTTAAAAAGTAATCTCCAAATGCAGCCAGCTCTGTACTGAGAATCAATAACAGGGGAAGCATATGAGAACAGAATTACAGTTTAGTGCTTCAGAAAAGCCACACATATGACTATTACAGATAACATTCTTGGTTTCATACCGGCTGTTCTCAGACTCAGGGTGTGCTGGAACAGCCAACTAGAGCAGCATACTATGCGTCCCTTATTTTATTCCACTGTTCCCTCCTTTCATCCATTTTTCCCATTCTGGTAGGCATACCATCATGCACATTTTCAGTAAGAACATTCACCATCATTTTCCAGAGTGTTTAGCACATGATATATCTTGCTAAACATAAGCATTAGACCACCTGGTAACAACAGTCTAAACAGGATCTAATGGTTCAGGAACAACAGTTCCCAGTCATCTACAGTGAACGTCGGCAATCACACAATGAATGTTCTCATCTCTGAAGCAGGTGAATAAAATGCATCTATAAAGAAAAGCTCAACGAATAGGACCTTCAGCCTCAAAACTGTAATTGGATATGAGATAATTAGATATACTTTATTATTGAGAAACTGAGGAACTTTGTCCACTGTCACCTAGGAAAGGAAAGGGTGAGGTCAGAACTCAGCTCCCACTGCCTTAACACTAAAACCATGTCCACGCACTGACCAGGTCTCCAGAATCAGAGCAGGTTCTGACCTTGCATTACAGGATGTACTGTTAGCCATAATATTATTATACAATCTTTTAAAAAGCTAGCAGATTGGAACGAAGAGACTGATGTAAGTTATTCTATAGCACTACATAGCAATCAGTACTGGAGTTTCATTTGCCTGCTGTTGTAGAAAAATTTTACATGGCCACCTACCATTAACTCTGAGGGCAGTTATGCACCTAAGTCTCCAACATGTGCACTAAATAACTGCAAATGTTTCACCTAAACTGCAGATACTTGACTTATACACACCTAGGTTTACATCAAGTTACCACTTCTGGTATTCGATAGGAAATTACCATGATCATGGAAGGGAAGAAAAGAAATAAAATTAAAAGTGGTGAAGACAGTTAAGGCAGGTTAAAAGAATCAAAGAATTTAATAATCGTATGTAAAACGTTGAACATTTCTCAGACGCAAAGAACTGTTGAGGCTCGCAGGATTAACACGACTGCTTGTCTAGCTGAAATGGAATGCGTATCATCTATAACTGAAAATCCTCTCTTAGTCATTCTTTCTAACCATATATTCCTTTGACCAGAAATGCATTTTGAACTAGTGTGCTGTAATTGTTTTGCCAATATGGAGAGGGGAACCTTTTACAGAAATATCCAGCATAATCTTACAGTGGAATAATGTAAAGTTCAAGGGAAGGACTGTTAAGAGTTAAAAGTAAAGAAAAAGATGGAAAGTTATAAGGGTAAAATTGCATTTACAAAGTTAAAATTCTATACATAAGGTAGATTGCATTTAATACGATTGAGGTGAGTTTGTTAGTGGCAAGTTCCTGGATGGTGATACACATTTCAGATGAAGCAGTAATGCTTCTCAAAACCATAATACTGGCGAAGAAGCTGGTAAGTATTTTAGACCAATTGCTTTAGTGCACAGAAAAAAACCCAACAACATTAAATCATTAAACCTTAATAACTTGGAAATCAATGATAACTAAGAAGCCCATCCATCCAGGGAGTGTAGCCTAATTCATACTGAAAACGCCAAAGTGGCATCTGTGGAACTTGTAGGTTCACCTGGAAAACTGGCAGACATCTTGCCAGAGTTAAGAAAGGTAGAAAGTCATGACATATATTGCAATCACCGTCATTTTTATAGGTCCATTTAACTGATGCTTACAGAAGACAGTTATGTACATTATTGTTACTGAAGAGATAAACCTTTTTATTTGCATCTGTGGCATTAGCTAAACTAGACCAGATTAAATACAAAATGAAACCCTGCGTAATGAATACAACACTGTTTCATTCTTATATGAATACTGTTCCTACTATCATCTCCCTTTTTCTTACTTCCCAGTTACTTCCAAACTAGTCAGTAAACACAACTTTGCTGACCATAAGATTCACTTGATTCACGCAGATCACGTCAGCGACTTAGTAGCTGAGAACAAAGGAAAACAGCTGTCAGCAGTTTTGTCAGTGCCTTGCATTAAGTATGCCAGCAGTCAAATCTAGTCAGTGAGGCTCAGCCTGAAGAGATAGGCATCATTCTGCAAAGTGTCAGAGGATGTAGAGAACAAGTAGCCCAGCACTGACTACAGTTTTCAATATCAGCAGCAGCCTTGAATGGCTGGGATGTCAACAGAAGAATCTGCCATCACTGAAGCATTCAAAATTAGGATGACCTGTACTCACAAACAGACTGTTTCATATATTTACCGATAACAAGAGCAGCAACTGTATAGTTAGAAAAGATGGTTTGGCTGAAGTCGGTGACATACGGCTTAAAGCTCTCAAATTTCTGAAACTGATTGTCATGCTTTTCATGTCCTAAACCTAAAACAAAGTCCTCATGCAAGCGTCCTCAGGACTATCAGGAAAATAAGATCAAATGAGGTTTTCATATAGCTGTGTGAGGTACCTGACAGTGGGTATAATCAAATCAAAAGTTCAGAAAAAAACCCACATGCCTTCTGTTTTCCAAAAATAAATCAATGGTAAGCACTTACACTTTGGTTCATGGGGTTTGGTTTGTTTGTTTGCTTTTTAATCAACAATTTTCTAATATTTTCTTGTTCATAAATTAGATCAAAACTTTGTAAATAAAAAGTATTTTGCATTTTGGAGTCTTGACAATTTTGTGGTTTGAATGTTTTTCTTTAGTAATGCCTAAAACAATAAGCAAACACAGTTCTGTTCAATTCTAATATTTTTCTTTCTATATAATGTTTTCTTAAGTTTTACTTATTTTGAACTTCCTATTTTTCACATTTGCTTGACAGAAGTTAAAGAATCAAGTCTCAGAAATAACACAGCTAATTTGCTGCATTATTGCTATTTAACCATTTTTAAATGGTTAAGTTTTTGGTGAAAGTTTGTTTTTAACTTATGGGCACAGTCTTTGCCAAATACGCTGAAGTCTTCTTCATCCATACAGCTAATTCTTGCTATTTTGCTTGTATTCTTTAATTTGTAATTCAGACTCAGTGACATTGACTACTTTCTTTATATAAGTACAACTGGAAAATTTTGAGAAAACTAATTAAAGAGAAATTCAGCAGTTGAAATTATTGAACCTAGATCTGAGCTCACCTGTATAATCATTGAAATACAGCAAACAATTTAAAAATTGACTTTGTTTCAATAATAGTTTAATATCCAGAAGAGACAGAGAACTTCAGACCTTTTGCAAACACACATCTGTAACATGTTTAATAGTTTCTGAGCCTACAGGCCTGGACTGAAACTGGAAGCTTTCTGAATTATTTTCCAACATTAACTAGCAGAACAATGCATCAGCAATACTGATTATACCTGCTCTGATTCATAATGTAACATTATCAAATACAGTTTTTACAGTTGCTGGTGAAAAAAAAAAAGAAAAAGTCCTGATCTCTGCATAACAGCTACCATATTTACAAGTAACTGTACTTCTCTTTGCCATACTGTTTCCTTATATTCTACCTCAGAGGTAAGTACAATAACAGACATCACAAAAAGCTCCCATTAAAACAGCTAAAACAAAATTCAAGACTTTGGACTCCCAGAAAACATCTGCGGTGTCTTAGGACAGATTTAGAGTGTGTTATTTGAGAAGGTCTAGCTGAAACAGCAGATAAGAGGAAGGAAAGGGTGGGGAAGGAAAAGTGCCTGTCCTTGAAGCCTCTGCTCTCCCAAGGCAGCAAAACTTATGCCACCATTTCCTCAGCATCCTTATATATAGCATCCCTTTACAGAAATTACATAACAGCTAAAATGTGACCAACTTGGTTTATGCAAATAGGTACCTATCATTAGGTGAACTGCTGCATTCATGTGCATTTCAAAATCCACAATGACTCTCTTTAGAGGAGGATTACATTCACCACTTAAGCCAGACATGAGTCGTAGGTATCACCTTTGCCTGATTAATGTCAATTAACTTATGCTACCTGTTCAGCTATCAGTTAAAGTACCTTTACATACTCTCACTAGCTACAACACAGCACGGTTCTCATTTGAGACTTTGGTTTCAGGCTTATCAGGCAAACTTATATCCATTGTTGCCAGCTATCAATACAGTATGATCCAAAAGCATGTTTTGTGCTCTGGTCACTGCCTGTGTAGCTATGGCTAGTGACTGCTTACTCCAAACATTCATCACTTCCAAGATTCTCCCCACCTACCAACATACAGTGGTCTAGCCAGCCATGCCTCAAAGCACACCACCTGTGTTTTTCACAACCATTATGAAAACTGAAACATGAAACAGTATCAAAAGCAGGTTTTACTGGAAAATCAAAAATTCCATAGGATTCCACAGGTGGAGGGTCAGTATTCAAGACTGTTTTAAAGTCTACTCCCTTTTGCAGGGATTTACAAATGCTTGCTGTGGCCCATGTAAATCCTAGAACTCCTTGATCCCTATTTTCAGTCCTTTTCCATCATGCCTCTTTCCACTGCTTGAAAAACTGACTAAAGAGAGAGGATCTATTTTACATATGAGCACTGCAATGCAGATTGCATCAGCATTACAGTCAGAAAAAACATTTAAGTAGTCGTTACATTTGAGAATAATGACAAATGTCAATCTAGTTACAGGTTAATAGCTGCATACCCTCAGCAGCCCTAACAAAGCTGGCCTAGAGATGTCTCAAAGAACAGAATTCCAGTCTTTACATGAAGACACAGAGATATTCCCATCTTTACTATGCAGCAGAATCTTACCACCTCTGCTTCAGTTGATCTGAGTGGCTTGGAAATTTGTTGAACATGGGCACCATAAAGGCTAAGCTTCTTTTTTTTTTTTTTTTGGTAGAAAAACTGTACTGTTTCTTCCACACTACAATTAAGATTGTCTACTACAAAACCAGTTCAGGTTGCTTCTACATATTTCATGTGCATTAACAGTAAAACTGAACAGCGACACAATACATTAACATAAGAGGCAGGAATGTCAAGGCCCTGTAGTATACATTTTGACCTCTGGTTAGTTCTCACATCAGTTATTCTGAAATACTAATAGCTTTCCCATCTGCATTGTGCACTTCAAAGCTACAAAAAACTGCATGTGACTTTTAAACATTTACACTGTAGTTTCCATGAAGCAGAAATTAACTAACAGTGATTTGTGAACCGTGGGTAAAGGTTGGGGTTTTTTCTTCAGTTTTGATCCTTTTTTTTAAGTTAAGAACAAAGTTCACGTGTGCCCTGGAAATTAGAGAAGCAATGTTAAGCAAGAAACTAGTTTGAAAGGATATACCCAGCTATATGGCTGATCACTCCCTTTGTTTCTGCCAGCAAAGTTTACTGTCCCAATAATCAAAGACAGCAAAAGCTTATCATTGTTGTTTACTGAATGTGCTGTTCTAGAATTATACTTATATGTTATTTCCAGATAAATTACTGTGCATGCAGAACTACTGTAGGAACTGTTCTGCATCTTTACTTCATCTTCTAACCAGAGGCAAAAATAAACAGTAGCTTTCAATGGTATAACTTTGGTCTGTTTTCTAGGTTTAAAATTCCATGGACTTGTTTTCCCATTTAGAAAGTACCTATACAAAAGCCATTTATCATCTAATACTCACATTTGAAGAAGATTTGGATGAAAGTCTTATATCAAGTGCTATGAATCACTTTATGGGAGAAAGGATTTAATGAGAAGAAAGAACTATGAGAGTACTGAGGGAAGAACAAGATCTGATTATCTATTTCAGAACTATAACACAAATAAAAAGAACAGTACAAAGTGCCTACAATACAGATTATTATCATCTCATCCCTCTGATTAGGGATATACCTTGTTCTTGATGATTACAACAATTTATTAGTGTTCAATAAGAATCTTTTCATTCCTCTTAACAGCAGCCCAGAATGCTAACTGTAAGAACAAGTAATTAAACTGTATACAATAAAACGCTCATTGTCCTTCCCTTTTACTTTTCATATGTTCCTTTGGAGTGGAACATATTTACCATGATTTATGGAGATCTTCCCTTATCTCTGTCCTTCTCCCTCTCTCTCAAATCAGGCCAGCAACTACTCTGTAATATCCAGAAGAATTCCTGAGATACATTTGCTCTCATTTAAGAGAGACATGTTTGTATTCTGTGCAAAATATCCAAAGAGGCCGTTTTTCCTTTCATTCAAAGGAACATTAAAAACTATTTGTTTTAATCTTGACCTTACCATTAAATACAATGATCCCAACCCTCAGCCTCTAGGCAATTAAAAAAAAAAAAATAAAACCCGTTTCAGTACATCCAGCCAACAATTTCCACGTTAAAAAAAAAAAAAAAAGGTCTAAGTTGGAGCCATGTGGTCTCAATCAGGCAGTAAAAAACTCACAGTATTTTCTTAAATGCACAACTGCAGTATGCCCATAACCTCTCTTTTAAATCATCTTAACCAGATCTGAATCACACTCACCACAAATGATTCGGTGGCCCTGGAATGTGCTGGAGTAGACAGAGTTGCTCTGCAATGAACACATTTCCCACTTCCCTAGTGTTAAGACAATAGTCTGCAGCAAAAAATAAAAAGTTCTTTAAAAAGTTAAAGCCAAGACAAAAAGTGACATCACAGTTCAATCATTCAAGGGAAAAAAAATGCAACTACTGCCTAATAAATCAGTGCTGTGTACCACAGACCACAACGAGCCAACGCAGCCGAAGAACAGCTTTTCTTGCTGAAGCAAACGGAGATACCACAGGCAGCTGGCAGAGACATGTGTAATTGTATTCACAGGGAGCTATTGAATCCATTAAGCAAGCCAGACTCGGAGAGGCTGGTCAATTAAAAAAGCAGAATAACCATGATTTCAGTAACAATCTGTGCATCCCCTTACACTGCACTACAGTATTTCTTACCACAGGCTACCATGACTTTTTGCACAGATGAGTAGGTATATGGCATACTGTTGAAAGCTTATAGGCAGGTCAGATCAAAAAAACTGTCTGAGGTACCTGCATTACCTGGATATATGCTGCTACCCTTCTCTACTGCTCCCTTAAGCAAATAGGAACAACAAGCGCCAGGCACCTTAGCTTACTCAGCACATTTTGGAAGGAGTTCCAAAATACCACTTACATCTAAAGTTATAATAGAGGAAGGGGAATGCAACTTCTTGAGGGATCATAAAAATCAAGTTTAAGCAGCAAATGGGCAGGCTTTCCTTGACTAACTGTAAGATTCTTAAATGCCACTTCCTCTTTAAAGGTCTGCCTGTAGCCTGGAAGATTTCTTTCAGCTTTAATCACCCCAAAAAACCAATTTAAACATGCAGCCAAAGTGATGCATATTTAAAACAGGAATGGGCCAGATCCAAGATGTTTCGATCCAGTTATCAACCTTTTCATACTTCATGGATATTGGAATCCAGGGGTTTGGTACAGGCCCATCTCTGAACTCAACACTCATAGCCAAACCTCACAAGGCAGTAGAAAATATGTTTTAACATATTAAAGCAGAAAAGCCAACATAAAGATTTTTTCACCACATCAATGAGGAAAAATGTCATTGAAGCACCCATACAAATTGTGAAACTGAAAGCAGCTGCTGAGGCAACCTGACATGGTGCCATCAGCAGGGGGGAGCCCAACTCAGGAAAACACTGTTCCATTTTTAGCTCTGAAAAAGAATCTTCACTAGTTCTAGTATGCAATTCCAGTCCAGTGAATAACTTGCCATAAATAGAGCTAGTAGCAGCTATAGAAAGAAGTGCCTTAATACATGGCAAACAAAATGCATACTAAACATCCCAATATCCTAACATATTGCACACCACCCTGCTGAGCACTATTTTGCAGTTGTTCCCATAGTAACAGAATTTGGTGGATCACTTTTACCAATTACCACACAAAGAAGAGTATTCTTCCAAATGAAGGGAGAAAGTCAGAATGGAAGAGCTTTTGTTATGAGTTTCTGAATTAGAAAAAAAACAAGCATGCAGATCTCAGTCAATGGACTGAGCCTGCTATACTTTGCATAATCACCCATTTGCTCATTCAGCATATTTTTCATGTGACTAGATCCACCCTGATAACCAGCA
Source organism: Micropsitta finschii (assembly GCA_034783455.1). Classification (NCBI taxonomy): domain Eukaryota; kingdom Metazoa; phylum Chordata; class Aves; order Psittaciformes; family Psittacidae; genus Micropsitta; species Micropsitta finschii. The sequence goes on along the minus strand of JAVHNF010068527.1, from coordinate 11,112 downwards.
GTTAATAAGGTGGTAAGGGGAGGGTACCCTGTTGACACAAAATAGGTGAATAACTACTTGAAGTACCTGATGAAGCCAGAGTTAAGGAAAGAGAAAAGAAAGCTTTCCTCTTTTCAGCTCTGTTGTTACATGAGTACAATCAATCATCTGGTCTTTCCCTCTTTGTCAAATTTATTACACAGTTGAACTTCTGGATTTCAAGGGTTTCTTATTTATCGCTTTATTAGGATAACCCATGCAGCAAGACATAATAGCATGCTGATAGCAGGGCTTATCAGTAACTTTAAAACAAATAGATCCCAACAGTGAATTTCCTTTGACAGCTAGATGGCATTTCTGAAAGCAAGGCATTTGGGTTAACCTGCCGTTGTGCTGATCATTATACAACTTTTTCTAAAGACAGGACAAGGAGATATAAAAAAGGATTCTTGAGACATTCTGATAGCAAATTTAAAAGGCAGCAGTGTTAACACTTCTATAAAGTAAGAACAACTGCATAATTTTGCTTATTGGAAGAAAAACAAGCTTCTTTTTGCAATTCTTCTCCTCAATCTGAGTCATTTATGCAAGCGTACATTCTTCTACTGTATATTAGCTTTCACCTGCATGCCCTAGAACAGTAGACCCTTAAAGCTTTTTGATTTTAAACACAGATTCCCTTGGCTCCTAATGCTGTGGAAGGGAGGAGGAGGTGTGTGTGCTCTGAATGAATGCCAGTCATTTAAAAAAAGTTTATTTTTGGTTCCTATAACCTAAACAGTCTTACAAAGCATCTCATCCCTTTTCACGCCCCCATGTCCCTGAACTTCAGTTCTATTTGTATCCTCTGTGATACTTCCCAGGTTCAGCTCTTGCACTTAGAGCAAACGAGTTACTCTGCTAGTTAAAGTTACTCTGTACTACATGTGGTTTAAGACAAAACAGATTTACAGACAGCCTGATAATAAAGACATTTGGAAAGCTTTACAGAATTGTACAGGTACTTCGGAATTTTGCTAAAATACATAAATTCTTACAGTGCTATATGAAAAGGGAGAAATGAGGAATATTTTACTGCTAGGCACTATTCCGAAACCACCATAACTGAGCACACACTGTATGATTCACTCATGTACCTTTTTTCCCTCCTCTATTGTAGTAAAACAGCTAAAGCACCTTATTGTTCCTTGCATCTTTATACACATTTAATGCTGGCACTTACCGTTGCAGAACAGATGGACCCCCCCCCCCCAAAAAAGCTGGTCTCCGGATCCTTTATTTCTTGACTACCCCCGTCTCTTAGTTTTGCTGCTCTAAATTCAGCCTAGTTCGCAGAAGAGCACAGAAAAAATTAATAGACAGCCAAGTTGACAAATTCCAGCCACTCACGATCGGCAGTGAAGACGTTCTCCCTAGTTCTGACTGATTCGAAAGAACAAAGCCTGCTGGCAATGAGGAAGCGGAGTTTAAGTCCTCTGGCTTCAGTCCAACTGTGCTCTTGCTTTTGCTTCGGAGTACGTGATAGTGTTTGTATGAGCTTGTAATGCATGTAAGAGAGATGGGGGCAGGGGAGAAAAGAGGGTGTGTGTAAGGGGAGGAATGCTAGTCATATCCAAAAATAACATGAAGGATGTAGTGATCCGTCTCCCCTCATTCTCTGTTCTTATCACATGTACTGAGAGTGCCTCTACCCTAAGATTCTGATCTCAAGATCAGGTAGAGAAAAAATTCCAATGTGACTTGCAGCTCATTTAATTGCACTATTAAACTGTAACTGAAGAGCTCTACACTTACAAGGACAAGTCATGAGACGCATGATTTAGTAGCAATCTACTTGATAATAGCAAAGCCAGAATGCTTTTCACACTGTGCATTTGTTTGCAAACTGGAGAGAAAAAACAGAAACTGCTATTGAAGTTCATTACATGTCAGAAAAAAAAGCATCACATTTGCCTTTCCAGAAGTTCCTAAATTCCAGTCAGAGGTATTTCTAGATACTGCTTAATGTGATTTTTAAAATAGCAAATGTTACAACTTTGCAATATAATGCTGAAGTAAGGATATAAAAGTCTCTACGTAGCTTATTTTCACCCTACTTTTTCAGACATTTTCCTAAACAAATTCCACATTCATAAAGTACTCTGTCAAAAAGAAAATCGACAACCACAACACAACACAAACAAGAAAACCCTACAGAACAACAACAACAACTAATCAAGGCTTCATGAATAAGTGAACAACAAATTTAAGGCAAAATACTAACTCATTAGTGATAACCTCTTTTTTTTTTTTTTTTAGTACTTGTATTTAATCTGGACTCTGTTGAATTAATATGATGACCCCTAAAACCACCTATATACCTAGAAGCACTCTCCGTGATTAGTTACAATTTCAGGGGTACCTTTATTGTACCCTGTAGGGCTTCAATCTCAAGCAAGTGCTCTCAAAATACTACGATCAAACACAATACCATTTATACGTTTAGTACACTACACCCATCAAAGAGTAGTACTTTGCAGAGGAGTATTAATTTTTAAAAGGTTTAATTAAACCATGATAATAAAAAGAAAGGTCATAGCAATTCTGGATTTAATTTCATCTCATGCAGAATAGTTCAGCCCAAGATTTTGAGCCATCTGACCTGGTACTACCTATTTCAGTAAATCAAAACTGGTCAATTTCCACAATGAATAGTTCTGAAATACTAATTCTCACGCCAGAAATGAAAGTGGGAAAGGGAGAAAATAGATAGAAATTAAGACTCATGCATGCCAGTTTCAACAATGATGGCATACACCAGCCACCTGCTTATACAAGACTTTGCTCCGCAGTGTGTGAGACGTTATAGATCAGACCTAGTGATTTCCATATCCAGGGTCAGAATTTTTTCTGGACCTACCTTTTTTTTCCTAAAGGAAAAACTAATGGAGATTTGGATAGCAGCTTAGGTTTTATAGAACTGATATAATACACTTCCTTGAATTCCCATTGCATGAAAGAAATTACAGTACTTTTCCAAAGCCAGTAGCAAAAACAATTGTTATGATAAATTTTAAAACTACAAATACACTCTATGTTGAAGGTAAATCTCAGAAGCCTATAGAAACCATCTGGAACGAAAGGAAGTCATGATGATTTAAGTTTGCCTTCCTGCATATTCACTAGAGACTGAATTTCAATATATTGTAAAGCCATAAAAGTTACAATAAATCCAAACTCTTTATCAGGAAGTACACTGTGATGTACTTTTCTGTGGGTACTTTACTCCTTGGTAGCATTACAGAGCTTGGCTTCCTTTACTGTCTTGAAGTTTGCCAGCCCAAATTTAACCTGACAGATTTCACAGGCAAGAAAAGATCAAGAACAGATAAGATTACCTAAGGGCTTTTAGTCCACACCTCATCCCATCTTGAACATCAGCTGCACTGAATTTGCTGAATTGGCTAATTACAGTTCTAAGTTGAAAAACATGCGCTTCAAGTGGACAACAATAAGCCCACATTGAGCTTCATTTGCAATTGAGTCTCCAGACAAAGAGGTTAGTCAAAAACCCAGTCTTACTCCAGACATTTCAATTTGATTTGCTATTATGAAAAAGCACAGTCCTAAAAGAATAGGGATTCAGCAAAAAGATAAACCCACAAAATAAATGCAAAAAAAAGTGAGCAAAAAAAAGTAATGTGGAGAGCTGTCATCTGCTTTCCCCTGTCTGAGCACTTCTGTCATAACCAGACCCAAAACTGTGATGCTGCTTTCAGAAGAATCTGAAACCCAGACAACCAAAAACTCAAATGAGATACGATAAAAGTACGGCTAAGTAGTTCAGTAGCTCATATTCCACAACATTTATCCATCAAATGAATCATTACTAATATAGATATGACATTCTTGTTATTCTTGTCATAGATGACAAAGACACGTGGCACAAAAAAATACCTGGGATTGTTTATTTTTGAGTAATTACTGAATTAAAATACTGAAATTTTCAGGGGTCTCAGCTGCATAAATGATTTGTTATTTATGCATTGTTACTGAACATTGTTATTTAACTCAAACATAATGTAACTCTACCCCATTTATGAAATTTGCTACAACTGTATATTTGCTAACTTGCAGTTACATGCTCCAGATAACATCTTATTTTCTGCATACAAAAAAAATCAGCTTCAGGTTTCAAATTCTAATGAATATTTATCAGAATTCAGTTGGTTTTCAACTGTTTGCATTTCTAGTTAAGGAAGGAAGGAAGGAAAAGATATATACATATTACAGTTTCTTTCACTGAAACTTCAAACTCATTACACAGAAATGAGACACTTCGTGGTAGTGACACTTTGACTGGTAAGATACAGCAATCATAAACTGGTTACTGCTTAGACCAGATGGCTATAGTAATTCTTGAAGTATTAGACACATGCATCAGAAAATATAATCAGCAAAAAGTAATACAGATTTAAAAGATTCCTTAAAGATTGAATGTGTAATGTCAGAGTTGACTATAGATAGTAGCTTCTAAAAAGCAAGATTTTCGCCTATTAGTATATGGTAAGGCCCATTCTGAGAGGTTATGGCAGACCCTCCTGGCCAGTTTGCATGAAAAAGACATCATATTGAATTTTTTTTCCTTCCAGAATTATAGTATAATAAAATAAAGCCATGTATTAAGAGGAAAAAAAATTGTTTCTTTTGAGCACTTACTAGACAGCTCAGGTAAACTGGGCCATTGAACAATTTTAGTATCTTGTACTCTATACACACAAATGTGTTCCCACTATAGCTTGTATAAATTTGGTGTTCAGCAGTAAAGAATCACACAGTGTTTGGACATAGGGAGCACTTGCAAAACAAAGGCTATAATCTAACACAAGAAACAAGACCTGCAAGAAGATAGAACACTAAGGTCAGACAGCCTGTATTTTCCCAGTTCAAATATTTTCCTTTTAGTATCTGCATATCCTAAACTGTTTAAATGATGACCCATGCTGTGTTTATCCTGGATTCAGAAAACATTCAAAAGTTTTGCTTTTTCTATCCATACAGCCTCTCCATGGTTCCTGTCACTTCCGACCCAAAGTATGCTCTTTCCTAATCTTCACCCTCTCCACTGCTCCTGAAGATTTGTGTTTGAAAAAGGGGAAGTGTTTCTGTCGCATAGGTTTCGAAGAGCTTTTTCCTCTGTAAAGATGCTGTGTGAAGTATCTGCACATTCTGAAATTATTACATGTCAAAAAAGGGCCTAAAGAGCAATCAGACTTCTATGAAAATGAGACTTACTGTATTGTTCCCAAGTCTTCTCTGTCTCTTAGAGGAATAATGTAATAACTTCCTCCCTTCCCAAAAGGTTGAATAAACTTTTACAGAAAATACTGTCTAACTCAGAGGAAATTAAAATTGTAATTACACTTTCCTTTTATGAAATCTTTCTTATTTGAAAGAAAAAAGTATATACAGAATTCTGTTTGTGTGGCCTCTAGTGTTTCTATTTACATTGTTAACTCACTTCTATATAAGCAGCAGAGATGCAGAAGAACAAGGTATTAGGAACACAGCCTTATAGGCTGTGAATATAAAGGGATGTGTTCAGATATCTCAGAATGAACTAATTAATGAGATCTCTTCTGCACAACCCAAGGTCAGAATGAGTATCAAACCTAAACTGAAGTTTCAAAGAAATTACAAACTTTTCAAACCCAATACCTATTAAAATGAACGTTACATACAAGCTACAGCCTCAAGCAGAATGTTCTCAGGTTTAGAATCTGTATCACACTGACAGTGCATTCAGACAAGTTTGGTTTTCCAAATGCTTTATAGCTGCATCATAACATAAAGTGGTAGAAATACGCATTTGTTACTACTACAGAAATAAAAATCCTCCCCATCTGCACTTAAACCTGAAAGTCAGTCAAACCACATGAATGATATTCCAGAGCACTGGAAGAATGTAAGAATCCTGTAGAGTTGGCATCTCTCATTTAGACACGAACAGGAATTCCCCAAAGACTAAAAGGCCCAAGAACCATTTTAATAACTATTACTTTCCAAATCAGTTGCTACATCTGATTTCAGTGAACATTTGTTTACTTTTAGGAGGGAATCCATGCAGTCATCCCAAGCTGAAACAAGTTCAATGGCTGAAGTATTTGTTCACAGAGTTAAAGTATCACCTACTTCTTTTGTTTGTTTATTGAATCCATTGTAATCTCAGGATAAGTATATAATAATCAGCCCTGAAATAAATTCCATTTAAATTGCTGAGGGATTAAATATAAAAGCACCTTAAAAGGATGCAAGAACTAGGATAATGGTAGGGTGGAGTTGAGGGGAATCAAGCATTTCTAAAACTCAACTCATCCACTTGTTTAATTCATGCATTGTCCATATGATTCATACACTGGGGTTATTCTGCTCGAGGCTCATGGGAATTATTCTTCTTAACTGACACAGAGTTTGAGAATCTCATGCTTTCTCTGATGCTTCTATTTATCTGCAGTTTTAGTTCATTCTCATGTTGAGAGAACACACAGAGTGTGGAAATAGGTAATGATTCTCCATTACATTCTGTCAGAAAATAACAACCTAAGTACTTCTTTCTGGGTAATGCACATACTTATTTTCACAAATAAGTGAAAGCTTTCAGAGCATTCAAGAAGAAAATTATATTCTTCCTTCCATAAGAAATTATAAATCCAGAGTAGGGCTAGAGAAAGGTGTCAGATTTGGTTGTAAAAAATAACAAACTACTCCTAAAACTTGCTGCAGCTCTTGTAAGGTAACCTTCAGTGTGCTCCCTAGTTCTACCCCTGGTCTCTCTTTTTTTAAGTTTTTCCTAATTTTATTTTATGTCATTATGCCAGGTTGGACAGAACCTTGGGCAACATGGTCTGGTGTGAGGTGCCCATGGCAGGGGGGTTGGAACTGGATGGTCTTAAGGTCCTTTCCAACCCTAACCATTCTATGATTCTAAGAAATAAAGTGTAGCTAAGCTGGGAAGGAAAGCTCTATGTTTTCTCATGTCTTAAAGGTTCAGCTCTTGAACTGATCAAGTTTTTAACTGACAGCAAGGGAACTGCCATACACTGAAAGTCATACAACAGTTTTCAAAAAAATAAGTTGATTTTTTTCCATCAAAACCCTGCAAGACTATAAACATCCTGACCTCCTCACCATACAATAAACCTTCTGTTCTCAGTGAACAGCAGGTTGAGAACCAGCAACCACAAAGCTTTAAAATGGGAAGAAGAACCTCTTTTTAATGAAACAGTGATTAGTTTAAGCCAAGTGAAAAATGATGCATTTTTTCAAGATGTGTTTACTAAGCAGTAGAAGCATCCAGCACAGTTGACAGTCAGCCAGCATTTTTAAATTCTCATAAAGCAGCTAAACTAAAGAAACAAACCCTTGTGCTGGGTTCTGATGTTGAATTAATCAGTACTTGAAAGTTCTTACAGCCATGATACTGAGACTGTTTTCATAGAAGCCCATCTGATTCCTTCAGTCTACTAGTAACAGAAAGTGTGAAATGTTTGTACCAATGGTTTATGTTAGGTAAGGGAAGCATTTAAATAAGCCAAAAATCCATGTCCATCTGCAAAGAGATAAACAACATGTACGTCTACTTGTTTAAAAAGAAATCTCTTTCTGTCATTATTGGTCTTTTGTAAGTTACAAAGATTTTTCCTTTTTTTTTCCTTTTAAAGCTTTTGTAACATTAAATTTTGAGAGACACTCTACATTAAAAGCTGCATTTTTCTGGAAGGTTAAAGTGGTTTTATTATCAATGAAATAGAAAAAACAGAAATTATATTTGATAGAGTAAGGACTAGAAATAACTTAGAAATTAATATTTTTCATAAAGGAAGTATTGTTATCAGCAGAAAATGAAATTAAAAGTACATTTAAATAACCTATCCAAAGTATATCTAATTCTTTCTGTTTTTTTAAGGATATCTCTTTTGTTTACATACTCTTTACATATTCTTTAACTTTGGAGTCAATGTAGAAAATTTTTTAAAATAAACTCTGGAATGTCTCTAAGAATTATTTCCAGAAAAGTTATTTTGGCACAAACACTGAGGATTAGGTTGGGTGGGGGAAAACTTCCCAATAGATCACCTAGCAGAGATGCTGACTGGACCATAAAGGGGTCCCAGTTCACGCACCGCCTGGAACAGGCCTCCCCTGAACATCAATCAATGCATTTTATATAGAATCAAGCTTGCACTGGCTGTTTGGATAGCTGTGGAGTGAAGGCTGAGTTTTACCAGGCTGCCTGCTTCACCTACTTCTGGGACAAATCCCCTTTCATGATTTGAAAAAAATCTTAAAAATGCTATTCAAGCGGATTAACTGTGCAGCAGTAATTCTTCAAAAGTAACTTGAGGTAAATCACATATTTCTGTTCCTGAGTCCTGAGGAAAATGAGTACAGGAAATGAGCTCATAGGTAGATTAAAAAATAAAACGAAGAACACCCCCTCCCCGCAACCAAAAGCAAAAGTCATGCTTACCACACAGTGCTATTCCTCTTCTAATGCATTGCTGAAACCTTGAAGAAGGAGACGCATATGAATGCTGATGCATGTATTTAGTAGTGTTTCTAGCCAATAGTAACCAAAGCTGTACCCAACTTTTTTTTTCTCTCTTTAATGGGATTTTAAAATTCAGGTTTTTCTGTACACCCTCAGATGTTTCGCGTTACGAAGTACCCAGAGCTGGTTTTGCTCATCAAAACACTATTTTTAAAATATTTAAAATAGTCCTTTCAGAAAATCAGGCTAGTTATTAAATATCAGGCTATTAAAACACATAACAATTTAAGAAGCAACATGCAAGATACTTGTTTTTTGTTAGCTGTCTGTTTAAAAATATATATTCCAATGTAACGGCTATTTGTTGTTACTTCATGCCTCAGCTTTTTCCCTTTAATTGCAGATCCTCCCAGCTTTCTCTGGGTGTGTCAGCGAACCTAACTGCTTCTCACATGTAGTTTCCGAAACAGCTATGTTGTTTTATAGTAGGTCCTGTTTTCTATTTAAAAGTTATACCTGATTTCCAAACTACTGTCTAAAAAACCTGTCAATTTGCAGTTTAAGACACATGTACCTGAACTACCTCTTCTTCAAGTGCATATTGTCTTTCCCAAGGAACATCATACAGTTAGCAGTTAACATGTTTACCCCATGTTAATACTTATAAAGTATTACCTCTACCCTTGAAGAGGGTTGAAGATATTTTTCTTTCAGATCCACCTCACATACGAAGTTTGTGCCCCTTTGCAAAGCTAAATTATCCCAAATTCTGGATATGGTTATCCCTCAGGCTCACTTTATTTGCAGTGGTACAGAGCACTGTTTTATAAATGTTCCTTAAACATTACCAGTTAGTTTGGGCCAATTCAGAAAGTGATTTCTTACCTGTATCCAATCCACCTAATACAAACATTTTAATTTTACAGGCAATAAAACCCAGGCTATTCTTCAGGGTAGATTTCTTACAGATATGCATAATTTATGTTTATGCCCCCTTAATAAGTTACAAAGCTGTGTTACATAAATCACTTTCTCTTCCTCATAAGAGCATCAGTGTCAACCCTCAAATGTGCACCTTGCAATCCCTTCTATGCCCCCTAGCTACCAAACATTATACACTGTGTTGACATAGATACTTCTGCTCTAGTATATACAAAAGTGACTCTACAGGCAGCTGGACAAACAAAGTACTAATCCTGCCTTACGATTTACACCAACAAAGAAGTCTTAAGCTCACTAGGTGTACTAAGATTGGTTTCTTACTTTAACAGAAACTTTAACTAGTTAGCTTTGAAATCTCTACTATGATAAATTCTGTTTGAAACTGGCCTCCAGTTCATTATGCCAGAAAGAGACAGAAACATTTGGCTGAAGAGAAATTAGGACTGTAGTGTGGTCACACTAAGGAGAACACTTTCAAATGCTGTGGAGCTACATCCAGAAAGCAAGCTTTCCTGAACAGTTGGGATTCTCTAAGATCATGGTTTCTACAGAAAAAGGCTGCCTAACCCTCTGCTGCTGACACACTTCCAGTGCTTTTTGTGCAGTGAGCTAGCATACATGGGGTTAGCTTTTTCTACAGTCCTTTGAAATCCCATGGTCTTACAACTGAGGCTATTCAGTTGAGTTTTGTGTTTCTACTTGGTGGTGGCAAGATGAAAGAACAAAATCACTGAAACAGGAACGGTGCCATGTCTTGATTACAGGTTTTACATTTTGAAGAGATAAGCTTTCCTAACTTCATTCCATGTCAAGTATCTCTATGACAAAGCTGAGCTTGTGAAGTTTTACACAGAAGGAAGTTTCAGGATACCTGGAAAAGAGTTGGTGAAAATGTAATTTGCACATGTCTGGGCAATTAATATACACGGTACATCAGAGGAGCTTTTTGAACTGAAGCTTTTATATGAGGACAGTCTTGTCCACAGAAGGCCACTTCTTGTAGATCAGCCATAGACATAGCAAAGGCTAAGCAGATTATTAAATGGGAGAAGCTGAGACACCTTACCTCTAGTGCACTATGCCTAAAGCATGTACCTTACCCCCACCTCTCCTACTGTGCCCTCTTCCTAAATGGCCCTTTAAAAAAGAACCCAGAACCCTTATTGCTTGCTCACATCCACTCCCCAGAGATCTGCCTTCTCACCTGGTGGGCTTATGTAAAGTGTAGGTAATGCTGTCAACTTAAAAGATTGCTCCTCAGCCCTAGTAGGTACAGCCAAGCGGTGCGTTACAGCACTACTGGCAGCTACACAGGAAGTCCAAAAACTGTGCAGGAAGAATGGAGGTACCCGTCAGGAGGCACAGTCTGCTCTTTAACTATCTATCATGCATACTTAATATCCCTTTGGCTTGCATTTGGAGATGAACTGCTGCCGACATGCTGTTTTCCTTCAGTTCAATGTTACTTGACAAGGTAGCTGCAGTCTGTTCATATGCAAAAATATGCCAGTAGGTATGAGCACGAGTAACCAATATACAAAAATAAAAGCAGAGAGACTGCATGTGTGTTTCATGCTAGAACCCGATCACACTTCACATCATTTTGCAATGCAAGCTCTGGGCTAATTGCATGGCAAGAAGAATTTATAGTGAAAAAAATG
>JAVHNF010068526.1:32534-48835 GCA_034783455.1 Micropsitta finschii | reverse complement strand
CGGTCCTCGCGCTGTCTCGGCCGCCCGCCGCTCTCGCGGCCGGCGCCGGTCTGCCGCCGGGCCGCCTTCCCGAGCAGCTTTGCCTTGGGTTGGATGAGCTGGCACAGGGTTCCCTGCAGCCGAGGGTCTTGGGGTCACCCAATGGCTCCTTGGGGTGCATTGGGGGTGCCCCTTGCGGTGCTCATGGACACCTCAATGTGAGGCATAGCCCATGTCCTGTAGCTCATCCCTTCCTTGGGACCACCTCTGCCCTCTCCCTGTCCTGCAGCCGCTCCACACACGGTGCTTGCTCCTGCTGAGCATCCATGGTGCAGCCCCGGCTCCCCACCGCTCCCAGCAGTGCCCATCCGGAGGGGAGCCATCCTGTGCGGGGCTGTGGGACATCACCCCTGGCTTTACCAAGCCCCGGCGTGGACTTTGCCTGGACTTTAGCTCCCAAAGAAACCCAGTTCAGAGAGGTTCAGGTGGTGCTGCTGGGATGGGGAGCACCACAATGGGGTCACCCTCCCACAGCCTCAAGCCTCCCCATAGGGAGCAAGGAGGAAGCAAGAAGCACTCACAGGGAAGATGTCCTTTTCCATCTGCTTGGAGAGCTCCTTTTCAAAGCCTAAAGACAAGGAAACACAAGGTTTTAACCCCTCGTGACCCAGACCCTGGTGCACATACGGATACGCTGGGATGCAGGGGGGCATTGGCATCCTCCGAGCATCCCTTCCCAAAAGGCTTCTTCGCACCATGCTCGTGCCCTTGCAGGCTGGATGCATCCTGCACCCTGCCAGCCTCAAACCCTGCAGTGGAAGCCAACACTTCCCTCTGGTGGCAGCTCAGCCCTGTGGTGCCCAGAGCAGGATTGGAGCCGCACGGGAAAGCTGCGGGATGCATCCCTGCGGTGAAGCCCAGCTGCTTGGGCCACTCCTCATAGCACAAGCCTCGGGCCCCCACCAACTGGGCCCAAAGGAGCTGTCCCATGGCCCCAGCTATTCCTAACAGCATCAGAATGGAGATTAAACCCCTCCTGCCTGCACCCTGCCCTCTGGCACAGCACGGGAGGTGATTTATGGACCTCAGCTGCAGCCAGCCCTGGCCATTCACTGTCACCCAGGCAGAGAAAAGCATAAAGGGAAGGAGGAAACAGCGCCGGTTTCCTGCTCTTTCCCCCCAATTCAGAGCCAAAGGACTCGCTTCCCCTCCCCAGAGCCTGCAGAGCATCCAGGGGCAAGGATGAATGGGCACAGGGTAGAGCTGCAGGGCCCCCCATGCAGTGATTCCTCCTCTTGCACCTTTAGCTTTGCTATTGATTAGATGTCCTGTTCTAATGCCTCGGTCTAATCCTGCTGTAATGGGTTGGTCAGCAAGGCTAATTCCATAGGAGGCTGACAGCAAAGGACCAGCAGAGGTCTGCAGTGATGCTGAGATCTCCATCAATCACTGACCTTGTGCTGGGATACTGAGTGCTGGCACCCTGTAACCACCACAGCACCGCGGGGAGGCTCTGTACTGACAGCATCCAAGTGAACACAGCCGGTGCCATTGGTGTTCCATGATGGAAATGGTGCCATAAGCAATGGAGGTTTCATTATAGGGCCTTTAGCCCTGGCAGTGTGAATAGAAGCTGCCTCAAGAGCATCAATTCATGGCCAGAGATCCATGCACAGCACATCCCAGAGGCCATGGGGATGCTCCTTACCTGGCTCCGTGCCGTGCTTCCCGGCCGGCACAGGGACATTGGAGCACTCAAAGTACTCCAGGTCATCTTCGGGCTCAGCCTTCTTCTCCAGGCCGGGTTTCTGCCCAGTGCTACAGGCCAGCTTCTCCTCATCAGTGGCTCGTCCATCCCGATTTGCAATATCTGGGATGTCCGGGATCAGCGCTCCTTCATCCTGCGGGATCAAGGCACGCGGTTAAGCAGGACTGAGCTAATCCATGGGGATCAGGCAGCCGGGTTGCACGGGAAGCCCGGGAAGCTTAGCATCCACCACCAAGCTGCTCCCCAGCAGCTCCTCCGTGGGGTTTTGGCAGAAGGAAACACATGGGGCTGGGGACAGAAGCGATTAACACACAAACCCCATCAACCCAACCCTGGGGACAGGGCTGATACCGCACGCGCGTGGACCTGAATGAGCCACAGAGCCCTTTGCTGGCCAGGAAAGCCCCAGGGACAGGGCTGAGCACCAAGCAGCTCCCTCCTCCCGCCTTTCCCATGGGGAAGATGCTCTCGCCATGGCTGCTTTCAGGGACAACCCCATCCTGACCCCCACCTCTCCCCATGCCCCCCTCTCCGAGCATCCCTGGCGGGATCCCACCTACCTGAGCGCCAGCATCCAGGACCAGGGGCTGCGTCTCGTACGGCTTCACCTTGCAGCCGCTCCTGCAGGGAGAGAAGCAGGAGCTCAGGCACAGGCAGGAGCCGCGAGCGGGAGCCGAGCAGGGGGGAAGCAGCCCCAGCAGCAGCGTTTGCACCCAGCAGCATCCCACTCACCAGTGAACCACGGAGGCAGAGCAAGCTCTGGGGCGGGCAGAGGAGCAAGTGAACAAAAGACAGGACTACAGAGCAACGGGGTTTGTCTCTGAGGAGTTTATTCCTGCTGAAGGGAAGGAGCAGAGATGCTGGCGGCGCGAGAGGCCATTGCCACAGAGATTCCCCTCGCTGCACCCTCATCCGGAGCGATGCATCCCAAAGGGCGCACGGATCTCCTGCGGGATGGAAGCTTCTCCAGGCTGGCTCATGCCCATTCCCTGGAGGTTTGTCTGGGATATCTCCATGGGTAAGTTAGACCCGCACGGCCGGGCTGCTGGTTCGAGCTCTGCTTCTCTTGCAGGGTAACCGCTGCGCCTGGGATGCTCCCTCCGCCAGATGCAAAGGGAAAAGAGCCTTGCGGGTAGGAGGAGGTTGAGCTCAGGTTGATCTTGGGTGGCTGGATGCTCTCCAGTGAGGAAGCTCTCCCTGGCTCTTCATCCCGTGTTCCTCAAGGCATGCCATTCCAGAGTCCATCAGCGCAGGAGTGCAGCACAGCCATATCCCGACACATAGGGCATCAGCATCCTGAACCAGCTGGAGGCAGCACAGGGATGGTCCCAGCACGAGCAATCCTGCATCTCACTGCCCTCTCGTTCCATGTCCACCATCTCCCATAGCCAATCCCCCAGAAGGCAGATACTGGCCGAGCTGGATACAGCTCGTGTGGCATCCCATTGCAGGTACCCGCGGAGGGGTCTCTGCCACAGGGACACAGGCTCGAGCAGGATTGCATTGAGCCATTCCTCACTATAAAGCATCTCTCCCACCAACTTCACCCCCCTTCCCATCACACACGTGCGCCAAATGATCCCCCCCCCCTCCCCAGCACCAAGATAACTGGAATTCAAGGGGATGGGGCAATGGGGAGCAGGCAGCTGAGGCTGATGCCCTGCAATGCCTGGGGCACAGGCAGCCCTATGGTGCTACAGGGCCTGTGGTGACACAGACACCCGCTGTTAGGCAGCAGAAAGGCAGATTGGGTCTTGGCCAAGACACAGATGTCAGCGCTGGAGCCCAGCTCCAATGCTTGGTCGTGCATATGGCAGCAGCACTGAGCACACAAGAAGGGCATTGGGATGATGACAGAAGATGGGAGCTGAGCCCAGCATTCTCCCTTGCACCACAGCAGAGCCAGTGGGGTCTGGGGAGGGATTGACAACGCTGAGCATCACCCATGGCGGGGAGGCAGGTCCCTGCTGTGTGCCATCCTATGGGATGGGAGCAGCAAGCCCTGGGGGCACAGCACAGGCACTGGGTATTTCACTGGTGTCCCACTGTGGCTGCCCATGCCAGGGGTACAGCAGAGCCACGCTGCAGCAGCACGGGCTGCAGGGCAGTGATTGGAGCTGCTGTGCTCGAGCCAAGCTTTACAACCCATGCAGGGCCCCGCAGCCCAGCTCCAACCCAGCTTTGGACACAGCAGGGATGCTCAGAGGGAGAGCCATGAGCAAATCGGCCCTGGCAGGTACCAAAGAGCTCCTGTATGGAGCTGGCTGCGAGGAAAAAGCTCCTTTGGGACCATCTCAGTGTCCCAGAGCCAGAGGAGACAGGCACCGGCTCCATCACCTCCCGGATGATGCTTCCGCTACCCCTCTATAGAGGTGGCTTTGGGAAGGGGTAGGAGATGCCCTCATCTCCAGGACTACCCATCCAGACTGCACACAGAGCTGCTCCCCTCCGTTAGCCAATGCACTGGGTTTGAGGGCTCGAACGCTATAAAGGCATTGCGGGCCGCATGCTGCGGGAGCAAGCACAGCACCCTCACCTCACCGGGCCGAGCCACCCCGAGAGCTGCGGGACATGGACCAGAGAGCGCAGAGCATGAGACAAAGGGGACAAGGAGCCTGCATGCCGTGGAGACGTGTGGGGCCAGCAGCCACCCAGAGAAAGAGGACAAAAACCAGGCAAGGAGAAGAGGAAAGCAAGAGAGCAGAGAGTACTTACAACAGAAAACAGAGAAATTTCACTTGTTCAGTGGTCCTGATGCACCAAAGCATGGACAAGGAGAGAGACAGAGAAGATGGAGAGAAGAAGAGCGTGTGAAAAGACCTGGGTATTCACTCTCACTGGGAGAAGCACAGCGCCTTAGCCCAGCTCTGCCTTTTGGGGAGGAGCACATGGATAAAGGATGCTCCGGTTGGGCATCTCCTATTCACCGACGTGAGACTGTTGGTGCCATTCCACCACACATCCCACTGCCGGGGAGGGGAGTGCCTGGAGCAGCCCTTTGGGAGAGGGACCCTGAGGACTTATAGGATCATGGAATGGTTTGGGTTGGAAAGGACCTGGAGATGATCCAGTTCCGACCCCCTGCCATGGACATCTCACACTGGACGGTGTCACCCAACCTGGCCTTGAACACTGCCAGGGATGGGGCATTCACCCCTGCTTTAGGCACCCTGTGCCAGCGCCTCAGCACCCTCACAGTAAAGAACTTCCTTATCTCCAACCTGAACTTGCCCTGTTTCACTCTGATCCCATCACCCCTTGTCCTATCCAGTCCCCGATGAAGAGCCCCTCTCCAGCACCTTTGTAGCCCCCTTCAGACACTGGAAGCCCCGCACAGCTTCACTTCTCCAGGCTGAACAGCCCCAACTCAGGCACACATGGGAATGCCGGCTCCTAAAGAGCCCACATCCCCTCCCTGCAAGGTGTTCCGAGGAGCAGAACACCCAGCGCACCCTTACTTTTGCCTGCTGGGTGTTGCCTGTGCTCTCCGCACAACCCTGCTCCCGTTTTCCCATCAGCAGGGCAATGGCGTGCGTTGGTTTTGCTGCCAAAACTCCCCCTTTTGAGCCCTTTCGCCTTCAACTGGTTCCAACCCCAAGTTAGAGTGGAAGGACCCAAAATTGCCTGGGCAGGTAGAGCCAAGCCTGGCTCAGCACCTCCCATCCCCAACATCAGGCGCTGCCCAGACACGGCTTGGAGAACGTTTGTGATGCCGCAGGTGAACCAGCAAGGAAATGGGAAGGTTTGGCCATGAAACCTGCTCCAGAGGAGCATTCCCGGCAGGAACTGCCTGCGTTCCCAGGAGGCACCGTGCAATGTCGCCGTCTCCACGGGGGGGGGGGGGGGGCGGGTTCAATAGCACGGTTCAGGAACTAAAAAGGCACTGAAATAGCTCAGCAAGGCACAAGCAGCTCCCCCCTGCCTGTGCAGATGTGATGGAAGCAACAGATCTGCCTCTTCACCACTTACCCCCTTCCCCTGCTTGGCAAAGAGCAACCCAGTGGCAGCCTGCACCACGTCCCAGCAGCATCTGACCCATCAGACAGGCACCCACAAGCTTCAGCAGGCACCCAAGCCCTCATCTGTGCCTGGTAAAGCCTCTGCTCTGCCCACACCTGAGCCCTGAGGGTTTTCCAAAGGGACGATCCTGCAAAGCGGGTCCTGAGCCAGCCCTGCCCATTCTGTGTGGGACCCCGGCACCGCTCCAAGACCCCCATCCCTCTCCTCCCATCCACTCCTGATGCTCCAGGATGCCAACAGGGATGCAGGAGCTGCCGCTCCGCTGGGACAAGGGATGGATAAAAGCAGGGCGGCAGGACCTGAGGCGCACATCGGTGTTTCGGGCTCGCTTAGAAGGCTCGGGGGCATCCTCACCATCACCACCACCACCACAGCTCTGCCCACAAGGGAGCGCAGGGGCCGCTGCTGCCCGCTCCATCACTCACGTTATCAGGCGGGACTTGGGCTTCTTGGGGGAGCCACTGCCTTTGCTGGGATCATCCTGCACCTCCAGCGCCTGAGATTCCAGGATCTCATTGAGGCTGTTGTCAGCAGCAGGGCAGGAGTCGGGGGTGGAGCTGCCGAGGGTCTTGGTGGGCTTAAACGGATCCATTGACTCGAAGTGATTGGGGTCAAACTGGTAGGACCCTTTGGGGAGAGCCGGCAAGTCCTGCAGTGCTGAGCTGCCACCCAAGGGGCTTATCCGGGGTGCAGGACCCAGCCGGGGGGAGGCGGGGGGGGGCAGATCCATGGGGCCCTTCTCTGCATCCTCTATTGGTTTCTTGGGGGGCTCTTGGTGCCTCTTCGGTGTCACTTTGCTGGCCGGGATCCTGCTGCCCCTCCTGGGCGCTGCTCTCCTGCTCTCCGGGCTCTCTCCTCCCTCCATCGAATCAGCCTCAGGCTTTGGGAGCTGCTCTTCATGCTCCAGATTCCCCCCCTGCTCCCCAACGCTGTGGCTGGGGTGGGGGGGACAGTGTGGGGCTGATGCTACAGCGGGGTTCGCACTCCCATCATACAGCTCCAGGGTCTCCTCTATGGATCCTTCTGTTATCCCTTTCCCATCCTGGACCAGAGCATCCCTCTTTGGCTCCATCATCCCCATGCTGGCATCCGCTGCAGCCTCTCCCAACATGACCCGTTCCTGGTCAGCCCCACTGCCTGGGGCTCCTTGGGGATGGATGTGAGCCTGAGGCTGCCTCAGGGATGCATCTTCGGGGTCATTTTCCCCTTTCCAATCCAAACTGGCTTTGGGGGCTGTGCTCTCTGCTTGAGCCTCATCTTTGGGGTGCTTCCCTGGCGAGCTGTCCCATTGGGCTTCCCCTACCAGCAGGTCACCGTGGCCACTTGGCTCTGCAAAGAGAAAAGGAGGCAGTTAAACCCCTGCCTGCTGCACACCCCGCTTCAGAGGGGGTTTTCTCCCCTCCTTCCATGCTCCAGGGTCACAGTTTGAGGGGATTCCTGGCCTGTGCAACCCTGGCATCAGGCACTTGGGATAAGATTTGAAGCCCTGGAGACTGTGGTGCAAACATGGCCTGTAAATGGGGGGGTCCCCTGTAAATGGGGGGGGGGAGCTCAGGCACAGCACCCGCATGGGGCCGATGCTCTCACCCACAGCCTGTTGCTGCAGCGCATCAAGGCGAGGAGCCAGGCTCAGCACGGCTGTCAGAGTTCCCTAATCCCAAATCCTGATCCATGACTTAATCACTGCTACTCCAATCCCTGCCCCTAAATCCTTTTACTGTTTAATTTGTTCTTTGCTGTCAAGGGATGGGGAAGCTCCTCATCTATGGAGGCATCCTGAAAGCTACACCCGCAAAGCACCTAGAGCCAGGACCTCGGCACCACTGTCACCTCCTCTCCTGCATCTCAACCAGGGGCTCCTGAGATACGGTAGGAGGGGATGCTGGGGCGCTCAGCACCACCAGGGACCCACAGCTCTGGCTGGGAACAGCAGCAGGGCTTGTGCTGGGGAAACCTGTCCCATTCCAACGCTGCATCCCAGCCCTGGCACACAGGGACAGCCATGGGGAGTCGCATCGATGCGCAGGAGGGTTGGATGAGGGATGCTCACAAGCTCCCCCAGCACATCCCCGTTCCTATGGTGGGGCATTCGCACCCAGCTCACGTTCACTGGTGAGGGAGACTAGTCGAAGAAGGAAAAGTGAATCAGGGCTAACCCAGGACACGGAGCCAACAACCCTGACTCAGCTGATGGCTCGCCGTTGGCATAATTGGTCTCCAGGATGCTAAACGCCATGCAAATGAATCATGAGGGGCTGTGTGACTGCAGGAAACCCTCCCTCCGCCTGCAAAAGGGCTCCCTCCGAGCAGACATCGCTTCGCTGCCCCAGGAAACGCATCAGTAAACACAACCCGATGGATGTGTACTCGGAGAGCAGCCAGGAGACAGTCCGAGGCAGCGCCTGCCAGGCCTTCCCATGGCTGGGAACCGGGAGAACCGCCTTAAAGGGATCCCAGCTTGGAGCTGGGATGGTTTGAACCCGGCTGAGAGAGCGCTGAGGAGGGAGCAGACTTCAAAGGGAGGGCAAAAGGCACCTTTTAAGTGCATTTTCCATTCCCACCGGCAGGCTCTGCAGCCGCTGTTCTCACGGCCGTGAGCCCCATCCCGGTTTCTAACCCGAGCAGTGGGTAATTGCTGCTGGAATAACAAGCAGCCGGCACGCAAACCACCTCTCCTTGCTGGGATGGCTGCAGGGCAGGGAGAGCAGGAGCGCCGGTGCCCTCAGAGCCACCATTCCTTCACCAAAGTGGGACTCATCACTTTTCCCAAGGGAGCAATCCACGCGTGCTCTGCACCCCGGGGTAGCTCAGCTCATCCCCTCCTTCCTGCCTGCATCCCAGAGCTGAGGGACTGGGGTGTACTGGGACACAGAGGGTGTGGGTGAAGGAGAGGAGCATCCTGCTGCGGTAGAACCATCCCTCCTGCAAGCTCAGTGGGGTTTTCTCCCCTTTTCAGGAGCTGGCCTGGCCGTGAATCCCATACGAATCCCTTTGTGTGTTCTCTAAAGAGAGCAGGACAAACCCTCCTGTAAAGCAGCCCCGAAGGTGATGGGGCTTCCAGTGTCTGAAGGGGGCTATAGGGATGCTGGAGAGGGGCTCTTCATCAGGGACTGCAGCCATAGGACAAGGGGTGATGGGTTCAAACTGAAACAGGGGAGGTTCAGGTTGGAGATAAGGAAGACCAGCCCAGCAGCAAGGCTCAGTGCTGCATCCATCCCAAACACAGATCCAATAAAAGGCACCCTGGATCCCTGCAAACAACACTTGTAGTGGCTGTGCATGGAGCATGAACAGGCTCCTGGTCCGGCCAGAGGATATTACACAGTGAAAACAGGGATTTATCCTCTCCAGGCACGAACACACAAGCAGGACAGGCTGGCACCGCTGTAATAGGCACTTTGTGCTGTGCATTTTAATCCTTAGGCTCGTCCTCCTTAGGCTGCAATGAAACCCAAGCACGGACCAACCCAGCAGCTTCCCTCGCATGAATCAGAGCAGCTTGGCTGCAGCAGTGCCCTTTTCATCCCACATCCAGCACCCAAGCGAAGCAGCACCGCTCCCCTCACCGCCCTCAATGCCAAAGGCAGCGAGAACAACCCCTCCACTATACACAGCACAGGATATGCGGCCGGTGCTTTCAGCCTGGGCTGACGCAGCCAACGGCTCCGTTCCCCTCTTGCCTTTCCGCTTTGTTTCGCGGCCGTTGGTCTATTTTTAAACCTATTCTGTTAGAAATAGCATCCTGGCAGAGCGATGCGGCCGCTAACGCGCCGGAAAGCACGTGCCCTGCATCAGGGTAACAGCAGGAGCAGCCCATGAGCGCCAATGGCTCCATATTTGCTGCCTCTGCTTGAGTATTCCTTGCTCCGGGAGATGGCCGGAGAGAAGCTCAGCAAGGATGGCACAGAATGGCTCCACCAATAGGTTCTGAAGGAGGCACGAAGCCCAGCAGGGGTGATGGGACAGGCTGTGGTGTTGTCCTTCAGAGCAGGGTTAATGCAGCCCTCAGCTGCACGCACAGCATCCATCCCCTGTGTCGCAGCTCCTGTCTCGCACGTTTCCTATCCCTGCCTACTCCCAAGCAAGGCTGAGGCTGCAGTGCCTCTTCCCCAGCCTTGCTGAGCAAGGGGATGCTGCATCCGCCCGTGTGCCTGCTGCTCCTCCTGCAGCACTGATTTCCCCATCAGCTGGTGCCTTCCTGACATGCAGCCATTTCATGGGATCCCCTCCCCATCGCCACCGCTCCTGCTCCACAGCCAGAGGAAGGGCACAGCAGCACTGCCAAGGTGAGGGCTGAGCCGATGGGATACCCGCAGTTCAGCACCCCAGGGTGATCCCTTCCCTCCATTTCAGATGCAGAGGAGATGCAGGGAAGGGATGGAGCCGGGTGCTGGGGCCCTGCTGTTTCCAACGCCCTGCTCTCCATCAGCCACCCCAGATAAACAGCTTGTGCCAGAGATCAGCCCCTAACACTGTGACCTTTGTGTGCTGGCTCCCCGGCTCTGCGCCGGGCTGGCATCAGGGAGCTGCTCATCCCAGGATACAGGGACATGGGCACACGCTGAGCAATGTGCTTCCCTAAGGCAGGAATGATCCTCCGACATGCTAGGGAAGCCTTTACCTCCCTTCTCCTTCTCCCCAGGCATCTCTCAAAGTAAAAATGCCTCTATCATCCCTTCTTACAAGGATGATTCCAAGAGCTGAGACTATGGGAACCATGGACCCAGTGCTGCCTCTGCCGAGGAAAACAAACCTGTGTTTTCCACAGGCACCCAGATCCATCCCAACAGCAGAACAACACCGCAGGAAATGACAGCCCACAGCACCTGGTTACTGCCAAGGGCACCCAGCACTCGGGCTCCTGGTCCCATTTGAGCTCACACAGACCCCAGCCACAATTCCCCCTGGGCAGAAGTTGTGATGGTGGGAGTGAGCTGGTCCCCAAAAGGCCAAGGATTAACATGGAGCCACAATGGTACAAGACATAGGGAAAGAACCAGCAACAGCACCAAGGAACCCTGTGCTTCCAGCAGCAAAAAAAAAACCCACAGTTTCTCCACAAACAGGGCTCAGCAGCATCTTTAACAGCAGCAAAGGATGCTCACTGCAGGGGAATGAGAGCATAGCCCTTTGCCGAGTGGCATTTGAACCACGCAGGCCATTAACCACAAACAATGTGGGAGGCATTATTCAGAGCAAGCCATTTCTCCTGCGTGCCCCCACCCGGCTCTATTTCATCCGGAGCCCAAAAGCCGAAGGCGGTGGCTCCTTACCTCGGGTGCCGGCCTCGGGCTCCAGCGGCGGCTCCTTTAGCAGCGAGCTGGTCGGCGTTCCTGCTTCAGGGGTCCCAAAACTATCTTTGGAGTCCGAGCTGCCGAGGAGGGGGGGAAAAGAGGGAGGAATTACCGCTTGCAAGGCTTAGCTCCGCAATCCTCCTCGCTGCCCGCCCCGCCGGGCGGGCCAGCTCCCGGCCGGCCGCGGGCATCCTGCGGCAGCCGCTCCGTCCTGTCCAGCGGCACACGCTGGCAAACGGAAAAGGGAGAGCAGGTGAAACGACATCGTGAGTGCCCCCCCTCTGTGTGTTTGTGTGTGTGCCCACAACCCTCCTCTCGGCCGAGCATCCACGACTCCTTCCATCAGGCCTTCCCCTTGGGCATCCACCGAGGGCCACAAGGATACGGTTGTACACTCAGCATCTCCCCCATGGAGGGGCGAGCCTCGGTGCTCACACCTTGTAACCCCCTCAGCATCAAACCGGGGCAGCAGCGACCGGCTCCGCTCCGGTGCTCCCCACCCAAACCCCGGTCCTCCGAGGGCCCCCCCCCAAAAGCGGTGCGAGCCGGACCCCCCCATCGGGCAGCGGAGCTGGTGCCAGGCAGCGAGCGGGCAGCGAGCAGGCAGGGAGCAGGCAGCGGGGGGGCGGGGGGGGCGGAATGGATACGGGCGCGGCCGGACGCGGTCGCAGCCCCAACACCACGCGTGGACGCGGGTCACTTGCCTGAAGCCGAGGACCGGGTCCTCCTCCTCCTCCTCCTCCGCAGCCGCCACCGCCTCCCCGTCGGGGCTGCCCCCGCCCCGCACCGCGGACCAGGTCCAGCGGGCCCACTGCACCGGCGACAGGATCTGCCAGGCGCTGAACGCCATCGGCCCGCTCCGAGCCCCCGCTCCCAGCCCCGCTCCGCTCCGCTCCGCTCCCCGCCGGGCTCGATGCGGCCGCGCCGCCCCCAGCGCCAAGGGCCTCCCCCGGGCTGCGGGGAGGGAGAAGGAGAGGCCGCCCCCCGGCACCGCCCGGCGGGAGGGACCGGACGGGGAGCCCCCCCCCCCCCCTCCACCCCCAGCGCAAGCAGCGCCCTGCGGGGAGGGATGCGGGGGGTGATGCGGGCACCCCGAGCGCCCACCCCGCGGGTGGGTGGTGAGGAGCTGCCGCTGCCGCTCCTCCTCCCTTCCCTCCCCACGCAAACGCCCAAATTCACCTCTTTCTGCCCCAAAAGAAGGGCACCCCCTGCCCATCGCCAGCCCCAAACCCACCCCCTCGCAGCGGTGAAGGAATCCCCCCACCCAGGAGGGCAGGGGGCTGTGAAACCGGATCGGCCCCGATTTATCCCACGTTTAAGGGGCTGCACCTGTGCTCTAGCACAGATTCCTTCCATTCGGGATGCGCCAGTGGCCCCCCGAGGGGGCAGGGCCGGGCGCAGCGGATCCTTCCCTAGGATTCAGTCACGGAGGGACAGGGAAACACCTGCCCCTTCCTTCCATTTTGCAAGGAAATGCCGGCCTCGGCAGCCTTGGCTGATGCCACATCCTGGCTGATGCAGGTTTCTGTGTGTATTTAACTATTGGTGTTCCCTGCAGGAACAAACACCCCTGAGGGCCTCATATGGGAATCTTCCCCCTAAGGACGGGCTCCCATGTTCTTTATCTCCCACAGAGCGGAGCAGAGCGTTCCTGATGCATCCAAAGGAATGTCCAGGGCTTTGGCAACGCAGCTGCAGCTCCCCCGCAGCCCTCCTGCCTCATCCCACTCCCTGGGGCAGGTCCCAGGGGTGCTGTGCTGCCAAACCAGCCTGTCCCGTTGTGAAGAGGTGCGGGGGGGGGCCCTCGATAACCGCCCCACGTTCTCCCATGGCAGGCTCAGACTGCTTCCTGGTGAATCACCTACCAGCTCCCAGCCCAGGAATGCATTCGCATGGGCAGAGAGGCCTGAGGGTCAGACCGGACCCGTCCAGCGGGTCCGGCCACCTCCAGCTTCCAGCCTCCAACAGATGCTTCAAAGGGCTCATTCCTCATCTCAAATAACCACCCTACAGGGAGCCTTTCCTGCGAGCTTCCATCTGTTGGTGTCCTTATTAAACACGAGCGTCATCGCTGCGCGCTCCCGCTGCCCTTCTTCTGTCAACGAAGAGCTCTTGTCCCCTTACACAGCTCTTGTCCCCTTACACAGCACTTGCCAAGGCACCACCACAGCCCCCGTCACCCCTCGGCTGCAGCCCAGGAGCGCTGTGGACCTCCCTGCTGAGGATGCTGCGCAAGAGGGGACAAAGTGAAACCCCAGCGGCTGAGGCAAAAGCAGAACCTCCACATCCTGCCGCCTCCATCTGCTGCGAGCAGAAATGAGCAGCGGCTTCCTGCCATCTGCAGAGCTGCTTTCGGCAGATGAATTTTACATAAGGGCAGCTCTGCACGCTGCAGCATCCGCTCCCGCTCCCCATTCCCACCAGGAACGGGAGCCCAAATCTCTCCTGACCACGGAAACTGGCTGGAGCGACAGCTGATGCCTGCAGGAATAGGATTGAGTGGCAGCGGGAACGGGATCAGCAGGATTGAACCACACAGCGGGAGCAGCAGAGCTCCTGCCCTGCAGGGCGCCGGGGTGGGAAGATACAGGAGGAATGCAAAGGCAGATCCTGCTTCCACTCGATGAGCAGTTAAGGAAATGCCTCCAGTGCCATTTTCCAGCTTGGCACCAGCACCGGCTGCACATCAAACATCAGCAGATAACCTCACTGCATCAGTAGCACTGGCTGCCAAGTGCTGCTCAGCGCAGTCAGCGGAGATGGAGAGGACCCTGAGCTGCTCACAAGGAGACCTGCAGTGGTTTCCATGCGCAGGGTGGGCTGCAGCTTTGCGGTTACCTCCTGCCCCAGCCCAGGACTTCACTGCGCACAACCGTGGTGCCTCAGGGGTAGGAAGTGATGTACAGCCCAAATTACCAATCTACAGCCCAAATTACCAATCTACAGCCCAAATTACCAATGTACAGCTCAAGTTACCAGTGTACAGCCTAATATCAATGTAAAGTCTAAGGTACCAATGTACATCCTAAGCTACCAATGTACAGCCTAAATACGAATGTACAGCCTAAATATTGATGTACAGCCCAAGTTACCAATGTACAGCCTAAATATCAATGTACAGCCTAAGTATCAATGTACGGCCTCTCACCACCCTGTCCCAGCACCCAGTCTCTCCCATTGGGATCCACGCAAAGGCCAGTCCATGGATACAGGAGATGCTGCTGTGGCAGCACGGTGGTCCTCAGCCCTGGGAGGCTCTAACCATGGGCAAGGCTTGCTTAGTCACTATTTGACCTGGCTTTGCCTCTGTTTAAGCAAATATCATGGGTTACCTAAGTGACATCCTCCATCAGCCCTGCAAGCACAGGGGGAGATGCCTCAAGAAGGGATTGATGAGGTTCTTGCAGCCCTTTCCCTATGGATCAGCAGCCTGAGTGATGGCCAAGGGCCACAACATTGCTCTGGGAAGGAGAGCCAGGAGCAGGCAGTGCAGCATCACTGGGTGACAGTTTTCCAGAGAAGGGGAATCCTTCTGTATCTAAGGATAGCAACTCTGTATCCAGGGATAATGGTTCTATATCTAGGGATAATGGCTCTGTATCCAGGGATAGAGGCTCTGCATTCATGCATCTGGGACAGCATCCCAACGCATCTTGTGGGCACAGCAGCATCCCAGAGCATCCCGCACGGGCAGCAGCATCCCAGAACATTCCCTGGGAACGCCAAGCCTGAGGAAACTCAGCTGGGACTCAGGATTACCCAAGGACAATGGAGTTCAAGCAGTGAAAGGAGGCGATTTGGCAGCTACCAGAACCAAAGCCAGACTTGAGCTCTTCTAGCAATGGCCGGGCGGTGTCGCTTGTGGACCGTTAATTCCAGACTAAGTGGGATGGACTAATTCCATACCAGGGAATGAGGAGAGCAAAGGGAAGGAGGATCCATTGGAATGGGCTCCAGGAAGTCGAGAGGCTCCTACGCAGTTACAACAGGTTTTAATGCCAGCGCCAGCTTTGGGACTTGCCAACGTGGATGAGCCTTTTGGACCTTTTGTGCATGAAAGGCAACAGGTTGCTTTAGGAGTTCTGGGATCCTGGAAAATTCCTGGATCCAGTTAGAAAAGGATGATCTGCTTGCTGTTCTCCTTATTCAAGGGGCCTGAAGGCTGATCTGGGGACAGAAGATGGTGGCAAAGGTACCACATGCAGGCCATCGGTGTCCCCCAGGAGGATGATGAAGCATCAAGCGGTGCCGTTAGAACAAGATGCTATAGAATTAAACCTTACAAACACTTTCAATCCAGCTCATACCAGGGAAAA
The DNA here is from genome assembly GCA_034783455.1 of Micropsitta finschii. NCBI lineage: Eukaryota > Metazoa > Chordata > Aves > Psittaciformes > Psittacidae > Micropsitta > Micropsitta finschii. The sequence continues at coordinate 33,458 of JAVHNF010068526.1, read as the reverse complement.
CAGAACCTGAACACGATTGTTTTACAGACTATTGAACAGGAAGAAGTGATTTGAAAGGGGCATGGGTCAAGAAGTTGATAGTTGTAGTAGTTATCATGTTTGTACCCGTGTGATTATTCAATGTTGGAACCGAATCACAGGTTATGAAAAGGTGAGATTCATTATAATGGGTCTCAAAGAAGGGAATGATGTTGATTTGCCCCAGGAAGCTCAAAATCTAACCCGGAAGAAAAGATGTAAATACCTGTCAGGGTTTAGAACCGTCTTGCTTTCAGGGACTGAACCAAGGCCAAAGTGCCCCAGAGGAGGAGGAAGAGGAGGAGGAAGAGAGCATCCTTAGACCAAGGATGTCAAGAGGTTGGCAAGATAAAGCAGGACCGTCCTCAATGTCCTCCTCTGTTGGGGTATTCTCCCCCAAACAACCCTCCGAGACCCCGCACAGGCTCACAAGACTTTGCTTCCCAAACCCAGGACAGAAGATTAGTCTCTTGAAAGAAAAGCAAACAAATAAATGATTAGTGCTTAAATACCTGATTTTGCAACCATTCTTAGAAGTGTATAGATTCAGAAGATTTGATTGATAAGGGATGAACCATTCAGCAGTTTCAGACCAGGTGTATTAAAACTTCATTAGACTTAGTGATACCGTACTTGGTTATTTAAATCTCTGACCCACAGTATTACGAAGATCATGTTAAGAAAAAAATAGACCTACCAAGCAAAGATTATTGACATCGTTATAATGTTCAACTGGTTTAGTCTTGCAAAGGACTAATTATATTTATCACTCTGTCTTCACTCATCTGCTATCTAGAGCTACTGTTGTGCATAGCATCTAAGGAGTTTTCAATCTGTTTAAAAGCTGACTTACGCTGGTATGTCAGTTATATCTGTATGTCATCTGTCAGTCAAAATAATCTTCCC
>JAVHNF010068523.1:0-22187 GCA_034783455.1 Micropsitta finschii | reverse complement strand
GAGAGGACAAAATAAAAAACCCAAACCTGAAAGGCACAAGCCTACATCCAGGTCCACCACTTGCTGTAACCAGAATGAGCCTCCAGCCATCTGTGGCTTCTGTTTGGCTAGGCCAGGCTACAGTCAGCCACACACACAGGCAGGTTCTGGACACAGAACCTCTTACAGGAGGGCAGTTATTTCTCCCTATGACAGTTCCAGAGAAAAGAGATTGATAACAATAAAGGGCTACTCTCACTTGTCTTTCAACAGCTATTAGATGCTCTTCTTCTGAACATTTGTACTAAATTTAACTTCACATTGTTACAAAAGTTGACTCCTCCCAAACCTTTCAACATGCGTTTTATTCCCTCTCACTGAAGAACTGTTCTTTGCCTCTGTTGCTGGATACACAAGAAGGAATGAGCTTAGTTTGCAGCAAAGATTAAGGCTGCATACAGGAAGCATCTCTAGCTCTAAAGGTAGGGCAACTCTTTAGCAGGCTACCCAAGAAGCCTATGGAATCTTTCAGTGAAGATTTTTAAGATGACAAACATCAAAGATGGTCTAATTATATTTGATCTTGTCTCTGTATAAAGGGCCAAACTAGAATGTCTGTCTAGTTACATCCTTCAATGATTTCTATGACTGACTGATTCTCTTTCAGATTTTAGCTTCTGTGCATTGTGCAAACAATACTTTTATTTCAAACCACTCCAATCACTTGCTCGTTCATCAGACTGTAAAGTCTGTAAACACTGTAATGCCTAAACAAGAGACAGTGCATGCCACGCAAATTCTAAACATGTCTAAAGAAGTTTTATGCAATTCTAGTCAATCACAGCGCTTTTTTCTTTTTAAAGCTAGGTATACCACTAGAATTTTGTATTAGTCTTCTTTTAAAAGTTTCTAAATAGGCTCCTCAGAGATTTACCATTCATGCAGAGACCAATATAGTCCAGGAAACTAGAGAGACATAAGATTTTAAAATCTAGTTACAGAAACAATAGCATTTACTGGGCTCGCTTCTTCTCCTAGCTGAAGTTTGTTTCAAATTACTATGGGCTATAATTTGGCATAAACTATTTAAGCCAATACAGTTAATTTCTTTGAGTTTTACTCAAACTAGATAATTTGGGAGAGTCACTTTTCTTACTTTGTTTCTTCTTTTTTAAGACAGCAGTGAAAATACAATATTTACGAAGCCTGCTCTAAACCAGAAGGCTTTGATATGGAAAATATTATGATCAAGTAAACCTGTAGAACCAGCTTTAAACTGGGATTTTCAAAGCTGCTAAAATAAGAAACCTTCTTGAAAATACCATAATCAAAATGAATATATATACATGTATTTTCAGACAACTAACAGTTATATCAAGGAGGCAAAATAGGGCAAGTTAAGAACAGAATGATAAACTGAAATATGAAGTTTGTTAAGTTTCATTAATACCTTCAATTACTATTCAATTCAATATTAAAAATATGTTACTTTAACATATTTTCAATAGAATTTCAATTAAACACAATCCCCTGTATATGTATATAAACCTCCGCTGGGAAAAATAGTTACTTTCTGCTTGCATAATGACACTACAAAATAATCTTAAACTCATATTCAAAAGCAGTTTAAGTTTTTAACTAGGGATTTAGTCACACTTCATCAGTATCGTATTTACATGAGCTCAGTCAAACACAAGTGAAAGTTTTACTGTCAACTTACTTTGCATGTTCTGGTACTAATCCATACAAAGTCCATTGAGGTAGTCCCCAAGGTACAATCAGTTTTCAAATGCTGTGAAGAGTGTTTAAACTCTAGGCTAAATGGATTTGCCAAGGTATGGATTTTGTCCTAGGACAAGTTCAAAATGTGCAACATTATTAAAAACCATCTGTATTACCATATACCAGCCTTAAAGATGACAGAGAGATAATGCAGGATATTAAATATACGAACATTGTGTATCTGTATGTTTTGTACATGTATGTATAGTACAGATTTGTAAATATATGCATTGTAGCAATCAGATAAATCATTACTACGAATTCTGTTTTATTCTTATTTGCAGTTGCAAATTCCCAAGAGTCTAACTGAGGGTGAAGCACCATCATACTAGGTTTTGGCCAGAGAACACAAAATGAGCTTTCAAGGGTTTGCTATCTAGATAGGCAAATCAGACAAGTTCTCTCTCTATTAATGGATTTATACATCCTATAAGTAAAGATACAACAAACCCAACAAACACTACAAGCACTTACAGTAAGAGTCATCATCATATGTCTGCATACCATTATAAACGTTTAATATCTATTGCTATATAGCAACAATATTTTTTAGTTCTTTAACTATTATAAATAATCAAAGGGATGTGGATACGGGAATTTAAGGTCTAAAAAGTAAGTGAATACGAGCTATTCTTAAAATAAGTCACATAAAACTGAACATTTTAAAGCCATAAACTTCCCAGTCTATTAGCAATAAAGCACATTTGTATTTTAAGAGGTTTTCCAAGAGCAAGTGTGATTTACATTGTTCAGACACTTAGAGTTATTATTCATTTCCATGAAGCAATGCCCAGGAGAATGGCTTTGTGTGATTCATCTTAAACCTGTGCCAGTTCTGTACTTTTTGTTTACACCTGTTTAGATGGCAGAGCTTTTGGTGGTGGTGGTGTGTTGGGTTTGAGACTTTTTTCCCCCAAAGCTGTATTTTCCCTCTGAACTACCTAAACGCTCTACCTCTTACTTTACAAATACCTGCCATTCTTCAAGAATATTTGATATATTCTATGCATTAGCTCTAAAAAATTCCATATAGTCATCAAGAACTATCAGGGTCATTTCCTTCAGATGAGTTATGTTTTGACTGGATTTTTCAATTTTTTTACTATGGCAACATATGGACAATCAGAATAGAAAATCCCATCTGTTTGCAATTGGTTTCAGCTACTATGTTTTCGTCTGCTGGTAATATTTTGCATTCTAAGTTAGGTAGGTCTTAGGCTAAGATTTTATTTTTTTAATAGACTTTTACAAAAAGAAGATTCTGAAACAGGTTTAATTCAGCAGTGTCACTTTGAAATCAACTTTAAGGTTTTTATTTATATTCTATCATCAAAATAAGAATAATTGACTTTTTTGTAATGTCTGTAGTTCTATAAAAGATAAAATCACATAGGAAATGACAAACCCAAATATAAGTGTCTTTAATATTTATATTATAGCCCAATACAGCATTCATTGTGCTGGGAGATCAGTATTTGTCTCAAGCTATGATTTAAAGCATTTAGAGGAAATAGTTTATAACAAAGCATGACTGCTTCTGGCATTGAAACTATATGACACTGGACTTGTCCAACCACCTTTGAGTAAAATTCCTCTCTCAACATGTCTCAAGAAGACTTCCTGCTAAACAAACACCTGGGTGGGGAAAGTAGTTGGATGAACCAGGACTGCAAGCCTGGGCTACATTTATTTTTACTGGATTACTTATAATCCATACCATTCCTTTTTTCTAAAACTCTTCCATTTGTATATTCTTAGAAACTTTCAGTACAATGTATCACCACTGTTAAGCACAGCTATGCTGTTTTAAAAAGCAACCACCACTGAATGATGAAATGGTATATTCAATTAAAAAGAGGGCAATAATTATTATAGTCAAGTTCATATTCATTACATGGCCTACTATGTACCTCTATACCTCCTGAAGCAACTAACCAAGTGGTATATCAGGTGCTGTAAAAGGTGACTTATGAAATTCTTATACTTGCTAGGCACTAACTAAAATAAGTTGCATACTCACAGGACAAGGCAGACTTTAAGATTAGAGTCTGATAAGGGGTTAAATAAACCATACACCTAACAGGAATAATAATCTAAGCATTGAAGTTATTAAACCTACTGTGCATCAAATCATCTCGCCACTGTGTATGATGAAAACATTTGAAAATAAACACCTGATAAATCATCATGCAGAGACACGGCTGAACACAAACTTATACAACGTACACACCCAAATGAACATTTCAGGACAGATTTATTAGCTTGTGGATGTTCCTAATTATTTGAAAAACTATAGTCTTGTTACCAATAGTAACAGCAATCTGTAATAAGACTCTAAATCTCAGAAAAAAAAGAAGTCACTAACTGAAGAAATGAAGAACAAAAAGAGAAAATTAAGCCAATCTTGTCACGTAAAGAAAACATATAGTGGGCAGGGGTAGTGGTCCCTTGCATCAGCACTGTTATCCTGTCACTACCAACAAGGCTTTCTATAAGTATGAACTCAAAGATACAATGCAGAAGGCATACCAGAAAGAACGCAAGGGAAGATTTATTGCATTCAATTATTTTTGTTTAAAAGTTTCCTCTGGGGCACAAGCACGTAATATATTGTACTTTCCATTACCTGGTGCAAATGTAAAACATACCTGAAAAACACATTTCATGCTTATAACATATTAAAACAACAAGTAAGATGTCATGGCATGAGTTGATAGATTAACTGCCAGTTACTGATGTTGTACTTTATTAGTTAACAGCAAATTAATATCATCGGGCATATTTCCTCTCTTATACAGAAAAAATATTAGTATAGAAACAGAGATGCCCATAAATTCCTATCACTAGTTTCTAGAATAGGGCTTTTAATATAACTTGGGACAAGATAAGCAGCAATTCATAATTTGTTTGCAAACCTATTACACTTATGTAAAACCTTTTCTACCTCAGTTACCTTTTGCACATTAAAGAATTTTTATACTATAAACTCAAAAAACTACACAGGCATTCCCATGATTCTTTTGCTGTGATACTGATTCCACTTGACACACAAACATACACCCTTGTACCTTATGAATTAGCTCCTAAAGAATATTTCAACAAATTGTACTGAGTTTACAATAACTGTCCCTGCTATACAATGTGACCAGAATCATCAGTAGCACCTTTAATTTAAATGTATATAGCTTTGTAGATTCACTGTTAGACAAAGTAAAAAGAATGGGAAGCCACCATGTTCTTGTATGGGCTTTATATCACCACACTTACTTATTATTTCCTCTATCTACTATTATTAGTAAATTTTATTTGATTTGTCTTCCACACTTTTATCCAAAGCAATGAAAGCAAAGATATAAATAGAAAACAACTTGACACAAAAATCAGATGCAAACTAAAGTCTAAAACATTACTGTGTTGAACATATGGCTAAGTTTGGTCTTTCATGCTTTGCATTCTGTACGCTCCACTGGATGCACATTTCAATTACAATTAATTGTAATGAGTGACACATTGCTACATACTTCTTCTGGCTCCACCTCCAGAATAAAAGTACAAACACATTAGTTTTGGCTAAACCCCTTCAACTTCTATTCAGATACCACTTCAAACCATGTCACAAAATGAAGCTGGTTCTACTACAACAGCCAAGTTCTGCAAACGCCCAGCCATAATAATGAGCTGGACATGTCCCCAGTGTTGCTGTAAGTAGAAGGCTCCCCTCCAGCACAGGCTGTTCTTCCGTATCAGATATATATAATCTTCTGCTTCCTTTGACCTGAGAAGAACCCAGAAGTGACTCTCTGGCATATTTCTTAAGGATAGGGTTATGAAATTGGAGTTCAGAGTCCCTGGCCTAGTGATAACCCTCACAGTTTCTGCTGATAGAAACAGTCCTTCCCTGCAGCCCCAGGAATTTGAGACTGCATGTCATCTCTTCACATGTATAACAGAAAAAGTGGACTCAATGGGTTTACATGGATTTAAAACAATAAAATCCCACAATAAACATCGACCAACATCTCATAATTTTGAGAATTTTCTAAGCTTCAATCAACTTTCTCAAAGTTGTCCAAACTCCTCACATCCTGCTCATATTTACTGTCTGAATTACAAAGATTCTCTCAATCTTTTTCAACCTCTCCCTCTAAGATAATTATTTTTCTCTTTTATCAGAATGCTATCCCATTGCTAAATCTAATAGGCTCAAAGATAAGTTCTCCAGCCATCCCTACTAGCAATAGCTGGATAAATCAGCCCTTCAGGTGAGTAATGGCAACTGCAAGTACACCCACCCTGTATGACTGGATTAATAACTCTGTTTAAGGCAGCCTTTGGTCAGCAATATAAGGCAGCAGCTGTGGCTCCAAGCAGCACTCCTGACCTTTGATTTATATAGCAATTTCTAACTTAGACTTTCAGACCCCTGACTCCTGTTTTGGTTCTTGTCTGGGTCCAGATCTGTGGCTCTTGAAACACCGGCTACAGCACATTTGCCGATCACCCAAACCTTCCCATTAGTTAAAGGATTTATTACTTCTTCCTAGGAATTCCAATTCAAATAACTGTTCTGTCCCACACTTTCACGGCTATTTGTTCAGTTACTCTTTTAAATAGGGGATGATCAAAGTTTCTTTCATTGTTCCAAGTCCTGAAAATGTATTGTGTAGAGTTGGTATGACATGGCTGACTTCACATTCAATAAAGAATTGAGTAATATGGAAATTTCATAGCCAAAATTGACCAGTTATCATCTCATACAGTGACGTAGTCTGAAGACACAACTCCAAGTCTCTGAAACCTAAAAATCATATAAAATCTACAAGAACAAATTATCTACCTTTGTTTTTCAGGTTTTTAAACCATATTTTTATTCATATCTTTACTGTACAATCCCAAGCACTAGAAATCTAATTTAATCGGAGAAAGCTGATGTTCATAGATGCTCACACTTTTCTAGGAATTAAATTGGGAAACATCCACCCACCTTGCTTATCCCCAAGAAGAAAATCTGTGCATTTTGTCACCATTACATTACCAACAGAATGAAACTGACACATTACCCTGGATGTTCAAAAGGAAACAGGCACCTCTTCGAAGAGCATAATGTGTGCTACTTGCACATAAGCCTTTTTTATCATCACAAGTGGTGGTGTTTCTACATTTCAAGCTTGTCTTTCAGGCAAACTTTCACTCCATCCAAAATACATTTTAAACATAGGGTTGGTTTTTTTGTAGCTGTTTTCTGGTTTTCCAGCCACCCCTCACCCTTACTGACATCCAAATTATTTCTCCAGCACTTTTCCCACTCTCAAACAAACAGTCATGTCCATAGTCTATCTGCTCCAAAACGTACTTACTGGCATGAGCCTATGTAACTCTTACTATGCAGTGGAGTCCACGAGTCTAGACTCGAATGCACACCAGTGAACAAAGGTGTGTGTTGATTTAAGTTAATGTTAAGCTCTTTAATCACAAACTTTTTAGCATTATCTATGTATGTCATTTAATCTATCCATACGCTTAGTAAATTAATAAAAAAACAAACTAACAGTAATGGGTATGAAAAATAGTAGAGGTAGACCTGGGCTACATTTTTCATAAGTTAACTTTTCAGTGGTCTAGTATGGCAACTATGGCTTAATATAGAACACAAAGGGGAAGGAAGTGTCTTCTGAATGATAACATTTCAACATTTCTTTCGCAGCTGCAGCTATGAACACTGCTTCCCCCCCTCCTTTATAAAACAATTCTTTTACAGAGTTCTAAGATTAAGTCATGACAATATAAACCCAATGGAGCTCAGAGTCACGCTACTGGAAAACACAGTAATGAAGGAAGATTCAGCCCCCAGTTCAGTGATGACAAATGAGCTATATAAGCTGACATTCCTAACTTTTGCCAAAATCAATAGGATCTTTAATGACTAGCAATCATCTCTAATCATACCAAACAAATGGTTGAGAACCCTCCTGTAACAGGGACAGACTGTGTTAATACAGTAAAAAATGTGCTATGAAGCAGAGGAATGGCTTTATAACTCCTGCTCTCAAGAGCTCCACTGCTGCCTAAGAGACAGCTGGCATGGATAGAACTGCATAAAATAAAGCTTTGAAGGACTGCGATTCAGCTTATAAAAATACTAGTAATAAGACGATAAACAGAGAGGAGAAAAATAACACTCTAGCTATATTAATTTGTTCTATAAATGCAAATGCAAAAGTAAGTAAACATGAATCTGTATTAAATTCTTATTTTCATATTTTCCAGCTCCAGACCATAAGGAAGGATACAGTGGAGGAAGTGGGTTTGATTAATTAAAAAAGCAGCAATACAAGACTGCAGCTGTTCCTGCTTAAGCACAGAGCTTTGGAAAACTTTCTTCAGTTCTGCAACCTTGATTTCAAGGCATTCCATCCCAGTTTCCCTCAGAAGAGGATGAAGAACTTGAATAATGCTGTACAACATGGCTAAACTTTCATCCAGAATCTCTTTTGTGGGTTTTCTTTTATTTAAAGAAATGCATTTTAAACAGAACTTTGGGGGAAAATCTGCTATATGAAAAAAACCCAGAGCTGCTGAGCTAGAAAGCAAAATTGTTCTGCTAAATCTTTGTTTTCGTATTTTGAAGTACTAAGCAAAACCTGTAAAAAATATACTGTATTTAGATTATTTTAAACAAACATCCACAAAAAGGAATGACCGTGCCTGGTTTATTCAGAATCTAGTGAGTGTTCCTAATGCAAAGGGGAAAGTTCTGTTCAGGAATCCTAAAAGAGCAAGTATCTCAAAAGTAGTGAAATGTGCAGCCCAGTGAAAGGTTCAGCATCTACTGATAACAGCACAGCAGTGATTCAAAAGCAAATAAATGAAAAATCAATGAGCTTTGAGAAATTCTGACAATGAAAAGGTCTCTCTCCCTGTGAGATCAAGTGGAGAAGCCCCACTAACAGAGCAGCCATCTGCTTTTTCCTGCTTGTTCTGTGTGTTACAACCATTCATGCTTTCTCCTTCATCATCACAAGGACATTCACAATTGAGCAAACAGGCCCAACACCAGGGGAGGAAAAAAATCATCTTGGATGACACAGAAGGGTGCAAGAAAACAGCCTTTAAAAGCAAATCAAACCCAGCACAGTATTTGGAAATTGGAGAAACAAGAACTTGCTGCACACACCATCCCCAGTGCCAAGTAAACCGATGAATCCAGGAAGCCCTGAGCCTGATGTGTGCCCCATTGAGGAAAGTGATTATTCACACACAGAGAGATTAAATATTTGTGTAAATTCCTTTGCCAGAGTATCTAACACTCTGTCAAACAAGCACAATTTCCCTGAATGCTGCTGAATAAACGTTGAGATGGAGGAATTTGTATTACTGACAAATGCCTCTCTTGACTTGTCTCCTTTGATTACCCACCACGTTAATGTCATTCTAGATAGGCTAAATGTTTCTAATATAAATGCTGAAATACATACTGCAGAGGAACACATTTTACAAGAGATACCACATAACAAAGTGGCGGCAGATAAGACAAGCCTAAAAGAGAAAGGAAGTAAAAATTCCACCCTCTTGAAGAGAAAATTGGCTCAGATTCATTCCCTGAAGGTGACATTCAGAACAAAATCCAAAGCAACAAGTGGTTTGGATTTGGGGTCTGTTTTATCAGCTGATAGTTGAAATCTAGCTGTAAGAAAGGAAACATTCTGGTTCCATTCATGGTGGTTCTCTTGTTGCTTTGCATGACTTTCAAAGCAACAAAATAGTGGGTAAATAAATTAATTAAAGAACAACTCATTATAATTAACATTCAGACATCTGCATTTACCAAAAAAACCCCAAAATAAAGTTTGCCTCTTAATCACAGTCAGTCATGTGGACAGCGCACTGTGGAGGAATGTAACGAGTGTTTTGGCTACAGCACTAATTCTTTTCAGAGTATAAATATATTTGCTTTAAAAGTAATGCAGAACATACATATTCCTTTCCAAATTCCCCAAGTGCCTTCTCTTCTTTTCCCCATCCTTCCTGAGGATTTTTTTACAAGGAGGACTGCATTTAATGGACAAACATTTCTTCAATTTAGTAGTCTTACAGCTAATTAAGAGGGTATGCTAATTCTTTACCACTAGAATTTAGATCTGTTTCTCTTCAAACTGTATTCTTCAACACAATTTATACTAAAACTACAGCATGAGCAGATTTGACTTTACACAATGGCTCTCAAGTTTATGACACGAGAAAAACATTTTCTCTATTACTATAAATTCTAATGATTTAAACTTGTAATATGAGGGGGTTTAGCTCCATTAATGAACTTACACATACAGCATTGATTCTTCTGTTAAAAAACATAAGTAGTGCAATGCATGAGAAAAACTAAACCAAATCATTCACCAGTTTTTCTGCAGATTGGCTTTATGAGTTACATTAAAAATAACCTTTATTTATAAATATTTTCCCCATGCAGAAATATCCCAGAAAGTTAAAATTTGTCACGGAATATTTATATGCATGAAGCACAACCGTATTTTACAGTGATAAGAGGGATGACAACAGTTTAAGAGATAATAACGCCTGCTTGTTTCCCAGAAGAATGAGGTGTAATCTCATGGTAGGGTGGTTCAAACAAAATAACATTCACTCAAAAAAACCCCTCCAAACTACTCTGTAAGCTACAGATTTCTTACTTTTAAAAAGAATGTACAGTACTATCATGCCTTTACTACGATTTCTCAGATGATTTCCAAATGTTTCATTACTGCATAGTATGGGATACGGTTTCTGATCCAGATGCTTAAAAGAACAAATCTAACAAAGAAATTTGATCTGAGCTAGACTTGGCAAATTTTCCAGAAAAAAAAGTAGACTGATGTTTTGGAAGCTGCTCAAACGAAAGCCAAAATGGAAATATGCCTCTTTCAACCATACCCTAGGCTGCTGTTAAAAATAAAAGGACACTTACAGTTTCCACAAGTGTGAACTGCAGCTGAGGTTTATAAAATACAAAACTTAGCTATCAAAACTGCCCAAGAATATTTCTTCACTTTAAAGCTAAAATAACCATTTTATACACTGCATTAAGAAAAAAACCAAAACAAAACATGAGATCCTACATAGATTTTAATGATTCTGTATCAATTAGAATGAAAACACTCATTATTTTTACATTATTAAAATATTTAAATTTACAACTTAAAAGTAAGCTGTGGTAGCACGGAAATGGTACAAAACTGACACAAGTCCATTAAGCAATAATAACTCATGCTTCTACATAAACTTTAATCTGACCATTTCAAAGCACCTAATGAACACCAGCTAAAAGTTTTGAGAAGTTTTTTCCATCTCTGTACTAGGAGGCCGTAGGAAAGAGAGCTCAAACATGTCTGGAGTCACGTACAATTTACGTGAATTCAAATGTGCTGAGGTATTGTTTTATCTGATAGCCTTGTTCCTCCCTGAAGAAAGACATGGTTAAACCTTTGTATAGCCACACATCTATCTATAAACACCATAAAAATCTTTAAAATCTTAGCCATTTTGTAAAACATTATTATTATTATTTCAAGCCTTTCAGAGAGGAGAAATCCAAATTTGTCCTTGGCTCCACTTACTTCAGGCAAAGAATTTGGCCAAAAGTTTGTATTCCATCAATACGAAGAAACTATGAACTTAAACAATAAAAATAACCAATACCATATACAAATTACATATGGAAGAATGATCGTAATTGTCTGTCTTTCCACCCCCCTACCTTATATTAGTGCTGCATGGCTGCAATTTAAGAACTAGAAAAGTTCCCAAACTAGAATTCCTATAGCAAACTAGCCAGACCTAACTACCACAGAGAACATCTCTGTCCACTTCATACCACAGTCTGCCTGGTCTGATACACACCATGGAGTTTAATTAGGTAAACCTATAATACTATATTCACATTATATAGGTCCATTTTATTCTTCTTTCCTAGAAAGGTGGAATGGCTCACAGAACCCAGGGGTAGCTGACTTAGAAAACGTCTGCAACAAATCTAATTCCCTCTTTCATTCTACTACAACCACTTGGCCCTTAAAGTGTGAAAAATGGCTATCACTTAGTAAACTTAAGTGTCAAACTACTTGAAAGTACACTCACTTTAAGAATAAAAGAAAAGTTAAATTACAAATGTGCTTACCTTGACTGGAGGTTAAGATTTTATAATAGAACAGAAATTTGCAAGAAGGGTGAGTTCAGTATACAAAACGAATGATGAGAAGCTTAGATGCATCTAATGTTCTGTGGCATTCAGATGCTTTAACTACTTCATCTATATTTTAATTATGCAACAAGGTAAAGTACAAGTTAAAAAAAGACTTGAATATAGTCATTTATACACAACATTTAGACTCCTGTCAATGAATCGTGGAGCTTTTAATTTTGTCTGTGCATGACTGCTATTCTGTTTTGAATTCACACCCACAATGGCCAAGATATTTCCCATACTGATAACAAAGAGAGGTTTTGTTACTGGTGATTGAGGAGTCAGTGGCAGCTGCACTATGTAGCTGACATAATCAGTATAAAAATACTAGCTTGCAGCAAGGGCTGCTCATTAGAATATAAAGCAATCTGAATGTTGAATCTGTAATTTCAGCAGCTGCTACAGTACATTTTCCATAACTTTCAAGCTCCAGCTCTCAGCGCACTAACTTTCTGCTTCTTCATGTCCCAGGTCTCACTTTTGTGATAAAAACCATTTGTGCAATTGTACCACAAATCAAATGCCTGAAATGTTCCAGTTTAAAAATAATCCCACAGAAATGGCAATATTCTTAATCCAAACCAGTCCTGAGATGCATTTTGCAATGCAGCTTCTTAAAGAGTTGCCCTATCGCAGCAGAGGAACAGACCGAGGCACAGATTTAAGGCCTAGGAGTAGCGGAAGGACAGAAACTTCCCAACTCAGGCTTTCCTTCAAAGCCAGCTTTGCCTGCAGAGATGACCTGAGCTTTCATACACAAAACCTTATTCTATTTTTGCATCAATACAGCACTACTGTAAAGGAAGCAAGCAAAATGGTTGCATTTGTCACTCACAACTTCAGTGAGCATTGGCCTTGGTTGATGAAAGATCATTTGATTATCAGTGCCAGACAGACAATAAATTGCAGTGCTGGTGACTGTCTCAGCACTTTAGGGAAATTTAATATATGTTGGGCGAGTTTCTGTTTCCTCTATTTTTAAATATCTTGCTAAAATATTTAAAGTAGTTATATATTTTTTACCTCTTCTTTCTCTCCTGTATGCAGTTTTTCTTAGAAGACCACTTTGTGAGCAGCCCCCATGAACAGAGATGCTTTCCTGCACCCTCATCAGGCTTGTGCCCAGACCAGTCCATTTTAACATCACAGTCCTAAAGCCACAGAGCACAAGGTTATGGATCTAGTGCTACATTTAAATGGAAGTAATCTCCGCCATCATCAATGATAAAAACCATCCTTAACTAAGAGATCTTCCTGCAAAAGCCTATCATATCAGATGGTATGAAATCATCCTACAACACTTAAGGGAGCCTACACAATTGTCCCTGACCTCAACAACAAAGGAAAGCTATACTCCCAGGTGAGAAAGATAACATAGTGCATTTACTTGCTCCCCCTCAATCACTCCTGCTGTTGTCTGGATTGCACCTCTGCTGACCAGCTTTCTCACCCATGTCTAACATCTTCTGACACTCAGTAAGCTCTGTAAGAGGAGACAGAAATGTAGCTGTCATCAACCTACTAAAAACTGCAGATTGCATCTTCTTATTCACCCTCCTAACAATATCTTGCATGAAGACATTTATGATTAATGAGAATTAAACTGCAGAAAGAGAAGAAATGGTACTCTGGAATTTAAAAATAAAATTGGGTAAAGACTATATATCATGAGAATATCCAGAGAAAGAATGGGTTTTATGATCTAAGAGTTGGCCTCATTCCTGTGCTTTACAGGCCACTTTCTGCATCCCTCCCTGTACTGAGTTTATGGGGCAATACACTCCTTAACTAGTTAGTAGTTACTCAAGAGTTATCCCTTCTTGTCAGTGACCATGGAAATATGCACTTTTACAAGTAAACTTTTAAGTATCTGGTACTATTATTCAAGAGAAGAAGGAAAATTCAGGTCTTAAAAAAAGAAGCCATCAAAAGCGCTAGCAACTGCAAGACGGCTTTCAGAGGTTATCAGGTATTTCTCACTGGATAGGATTGAGTTTCACTTACATATAGCTTTCAAGGAATGAACTAAAGAATGACAAATCCAGTCACATACCTAGAGCTTTCAGCCTTATTAAAGAATACTGTAAACAGGGTTAAGATGATAAATACATGGGAGACTTTGCAATGAAACATGGTACCCACTAGCATCCATAGAGACATTTGCTGAAACATCATCTACCTTCCTCCCAGAGTTATAAACCCATTTTTTCTTCTTTAATAAGGCTGCATCTTCAGCAAAAAATAATATTGACAAAGAGTATCCAAACATACTTTTTATGGGAAATGTAGCTGTGGCCTGCAAGTATTTTCAATGCATTCCACACAATTCAAACAGCAGTGTCAGTGGAAAAAAGCAATGACCACAGTGAGGATCTCCTTCCCCTTGCTGAGAGAGAAGGAATGAATGTATTTTTGGTCAAGTGCAAATAATCACATTCAGTGTCAAGAACAAGTAAAGCAATTCAGACAGATTAATTCCTTGGAGACAGTTGATTCTGGCACCAGCAGAAAGAAGCAACACAAAAGACCTTTTCAAAGGTCATTTATGGCTCTTCCATTCTGACAGTGTGCATAGAGATTCTGTGAAAACATTTAATCCATTTAAACCCAGGTAAGTTCCAATATCCCCTGGCCTGTCAAGTACAATATTTAGGGAAATACTCAACAAACCTCCTGCAAGTGCTCAAGAACTGGTGTGGTGGAGGTCTAGTTTTCCTTATGAAATAAAATCACCCAATGAAAATAACAGATCAGACCTAATTGTGGAAATTGATTAAAATTGGTAACTAAACGGATCATTAACCTCAAAGTAACTGGGAGGGGAAAAAGTGCAGAGCAAAGAATATCATTTCATAGGAACTGAAAAGTACAGCTTGTGAAGCAAAAGGAAAAGTGCAGTGTCAAATTATCGCAGATACAAACCCTTTCCAGCTTGATTTAACAATTAGCTGCAAGTTGCATGCATGCTTTTACAGAAAGCAGTGTCTTTATAGGCACTTGTACTGTATTTAAACGTAATTATCAGTGTATGCAATATTATCGCTATAAGTTTAGAAAGCATTTATTACAAATGGTGACAATCATGCTTGCAGAACCTCTGTAATTAATAGTATCCCTGTGCCTGTTCAGAGCTATATATTCCCTGTCATTTTAAATAATCCAAGTAAAATAAATAATTATTTCTTCAAAACCTAATCAACTATTTTATATTTGTATCAGTCAAGTGTTTTAGCAAGCAAATATCCATTTGCCCAGAAGCTAACAGTGCAGGAAAGGGAATTTGGTCTTTGCAGACAATTTCACATTGATTTTTCAGAAGTGTAAGATACGTCTGTCCTTCACATATACTCAGTAATGATCTATTACATGAGAAATGTTTAAAGAATATTTAACAGCTAGCATATAATATTTTAACCTGCATTTTATGAAGCCACCGCCATATTTAAATGATGGTATTAGCTGACATAAGCAACTATTTAACACCAACCAAATGCAGTTAAGACTCCAAAATAACCTGATGTAAGTAATGTCAGATAGAATCATAGAATGGTTTGGGTTGGAGGGGACCTTATATGAATGTTATTCTCCTTCTAATTCTCAAAAATCTCTGTTTCAATGCTAATATATAATAAACAATTGCCACTCACAAATACTTTTCTTGAGAAATAGTCACTATATCATTTAGGCTATATCATCAACAAAAGTAACATTAAGAAAATTTAAGCTGATGCAATGGTTTTCACAGCATCTTTTCGACAGCACAGCTTGTATCCAAGATCTGACCACTCACAATTTCTAAACCAGATTATAAAGCTAAATCCATGCAAACCCTTAATGGATCAGGATTTTATTTCTAGCACTGCAAAAACTTCAGTTGTGGCCAAGTCTTATCAGCCACAGTGGCAGACAGATTACAGAAGATGCACCATGGATAAGTATGAAGCGCTACCAGCTTAAACCAATTACACCCTTAGCACAAAGTTGTCAAGCTACAGATGAATGCCAAATCCTAACATGTAATTTCTATCATGCTTACAAATCTTAAGGAGAATTATACGGAATATAGAGCCTTTAAGAAATGCAAATGTACCTGGGAAAACACATGGTAGAAAGAACAGTATTTGCAAATATGTAAGATTTTAGTGGTGTTTAAATAAGTAACCCACATTAACTCAAGAATTACCATTTCAGAATCTACAGGATTTTTACTAGAAGCCCACAGTTCAAACTTGCGTGCATCTATTCCTTAATGGACATATCTATTAAATTATTTGCCAGCTGAGAGTAATTTCTTTCACAATAAGAAATGTAGTGAGAGGTAACTACAAAGCAATCCATAGCTGTCCTACTTACTCTTTACAGGCAAGAAAATGTGTGATAAAATTCATGGTTTGTGATTCACTTCCTCTGGTTTCCTTACTTTGGTACTGTTAACCTGGAACTCCTGATGGCCTTCTACAGTGCTCTTAGACCATATCAAAAAAATCTAGACAGACAATCACTGTACAATTTCAGGCACATAATTAGCAATTATTTCATGCACACTTCATAATAATAATCTGTTACCTACTAAGGGAAAGAAACATTAATGAGCTACTTCTGGTGCTGCTCTGTGTACTGTGTTTGCATAATAATGAGGTCCAATCTGCTGGAAAACACATAAAGGACAAATTAATAAGGTCGTCATTTTTGTCTAATGATGCTTAATACAGTTTTAGCAATCTGCTCAAGACAAAAGATGGTCACTCAGACATAGCCGATTATGCATTCGCGTGGCAGATGAAATCTTTATTAAACAGAATGATGAATCTGATTAACATGCGATAACAAATATACAGTCTGCGAGAATGACCGTGCCACCTCCTGCAAGCATCCCTCACGTCGACTATTAAGGCTTTACTCAGATTGAGGTCAGACTGGTATTCCCGATAGGCGCATTAAGATAAAAGTTTGCCAAATGTGGTAACATGATGAGCAAAACAATATCCTGTTATATAAAAGCTACTGTCTCAACAGCTGACTGTCTAATCAGTTCTAGCAACAACTCCTTAATAAGTTTAAAAATTTAATTGTCAGTTTCGTTCACCTTTTAACATATGAAAGATAATTTATTACATTAGCTAAGCTAGATCTTAAAGCACCCCCAGTCCTCTAAGTTTATGGTACCAAAACGTTTTCTCTAAGTAGCCAAGTACTCTCTTAAGTGGTTACCATTTCACAATAATGACTGCAAACAGGAGTATAAAATTATTTAGAGTAATTTAAGGAATATAAAAAATAATACTAGTTTATATGCCACTGATTTCACCAAGTCTGAATATGTTAATGGAGGTTTCTAGGTCAGTGGCCAACACATTACATGACGTAATCGAATTTGTAAAAATGTAGCAGTAAATCAAACCCCTTCATTTTTCATATAAATGCATAACTGATAAAAAGTATGCTAAAATATATTTACAAAATGTGATTTGTTAATCTTACCTTACAATTCAGTCATGAAAATAGTGTCACCTCTTTAAATGATTACCAAATCTAGAAGTAAATTACAGACCTTAAATCCAATGATTTTATTTTAAGCTTGCTTTGCTATAGCAATACAATTTCTATTAAAGGAACAATTCCTTGCCTCCCAGAACCAACTGTACTTGATTTACAGACAGCACATGACATGAAGTAATTTAAGATGACATATGATACCTTATGACAGTGTACATGATTTAATACAGGGTAGGCAGCACTATAAACTACAATGCTGATTTTATCTCTACAAATATATTGCTCAACAGCAGCAGGATCTTGTATTCAAGAACGTAACTGGCAGCTAAAACTGACTTAATCACAGCTTCTTCTCTTTAATGATATGTTTGCTCTGATATATGATAGCATATAATAAATCATAATTTTAAACTCCTTTGACTCATTCTATAGCTCTTCATTTGCATTAATATATTCCCAATTATAAGAAAATAACAGCCATTTGATTTAAAGCAAGGAGGTGATAAAATTAAAGCTGTATTTACCTCTACCATCATTCCTCCTCAGTCCATTCTACCTTCCTATGTAAGTAACATTATCTTCACACACACACAAAAAATAATAGTAGCTTCCTTCCTCATTCCCACAACTCTTACATTCAAATCATCTGGCACATTAATCTAGACATAAGTCACACAGTTTGCAACAGATCTGAAACAAAGATGCCAGTTCTGACAATTGTTTCAAGGGTCTATTTAAGATGATGAGAGATGTTTTTCCCCAAGCCTGTCTTTGAAACAGACATGCATTAACAGATTAGGTATCTCTACTGAAAGCCATTAGCTTTCAGAACTGCTCTCCAAAGCCAGATGTGGCCTTGTTGCCTCATTGCTCTTCCAGGCCTAGAAGTTTACTGAGCTTTCTTCCTAGTGGATAGAAACAGAATATAAGACAAGAATAGGAAAGGAAGACACTTCTTTAGGAAACCTGAAACAATTAACAGTGTCTTTCTAGCTTAAAGAAACAGAAGAAGTTAAATCTGCAAGTAGATTAAGAACATAACACTTGTTTGTTTTACACCAGTAAAATCACAACACTTTAAACCCAATACCAGCTGATTACACATTTCTGCCTGATGCACCTGGGATGAAAGACAGCCAGTCCACCCTTCCAACTGCCTACCTAGCCAAGCAGTATGAATCAAACTGATGAGTGTTTGGTTTGCACAGCCAGCCATGGGAAGCAACAAAGAAGTGGAACACAATGCTGCTGATTTCCTGGCAGTGTTACAGAGCCCCTTATTTGAAACGTACAGAAAAAGACTGTTAAGAAGATAAACCAAATAATTTCATTATACCTCAGAGGATCCTATTACTTCCTATTCTTTCAGCATAAATTCACTCAGTATTTCATTATCTTTGATACAAAATGAATGCTAGAATACCATGAAATCTTAGTAATAGTGTTTGAAATTCCAACTCTCATGGCAAGTAATGGTTCATAAACTTTGTCCCATCATCACACTGTCATATAGTGCATTTCAGATAGCTTGTACAGTGGATAATGATGGATACAGTTCAAAACTTAAGGACTGTACTCAGTTTTTGGCAAAGCTTTAGTCTCAAAAATCTGACTAAATTCAGTTATATTTATACCCACAGTACAAATGAGGGAAAATTGAGGAAAGGCATAGGTGTCATAAGGTTACCTGCACAGCTCGTTCAGGATGGAGCCTCACCCTCTGTCTTCATCTAAACCCAAGGAATTACTAAGAGTACAGTAAAAATACACATAGCCTTCAAAGAGTTCAAACAAGAATTTAATTTGCAAAACCAGCTGGAAATACAATACCTATAAATAAATTTCTTGCTGTTGACTCCTTTAGACCTTGTCCATGTTCATCCATCAGGGTCTGATTAATATTTTTTTAGTGCCAGAAATAATATAAAACTACATGCCTGAAAGTTCAAGTCTGACTATATAATTTGTGTAAATATGCATTGCTTTGGTATTCCTTTCATGAAAGACATAGATAGCTGCTGCCTATTTTCCTATCCCTTTTCATATAGGCACTGCATCAAATTGGGTACAGACAACTACAAATACATTAAGTGACCTGAACTCAGCTCTTGACTATAATTTCTAATTTCTGTGGTAGAAATTAGATGAACCATACACAATTCATACAGATAAAATAAAATTTTCATTCTAGCTTTTAAAGAAATAGCATTTTAATATTTAATATACAAATAATTCAATAATCATTTTAATGTACAAAGTAAACTAATTTGACTTACCCAAGACTGTACTTTATTATTGAAATGAATAACCTCAGCTCCTATCAAAGGACATGGAGAAATCGACTGAATGACACAGCTCCTGCATTGTAAGTAACTTGTCAGAGAATATTCCTTCTCATTCCAAACAGCATTTAAAGATAAACTGGCATTCAAGTCTTTCAAAAGGAAAGAAAAAGTACTTTATATAGGCATCAAGAGATATTTTTAAACAGACAAAAGATCACAAGTTGCACTTCACATTTCAAAATGTAATGTTCTTATTTACCAAGAAAGTAATATGGCAAGGAATGCTCACCAACCTCTGCAGACCTAGCAACTTCTAAGTTAAAGAGTCCTTGTGCCAAAATCTGCCTATTATTAACTATCCCATCCTAACACCAGAACTGCTCACATACA
This sequence comes from Micropsitta finschii, assembly GCA_034783455.1. Lineage (NCBI taxonomy): Eukaryota > Metazoa > Chordata > Aves > Psittaciformes > Psittacidae > Micropsitta > Micropsitta finschii. The sequence goes on along the minus strand of JAVHNF010068523.1, from coordinate 2,018 downwards.
AATGAACGTAAGTACTGTACTTCTGGTCTCTGTCACCTGAATGCTGCTAAAGGATTACACGTTTCATGTCCTGACACCTGGAATCATTTCATATTGAACACATTACTTCTGCAGAGTCCTGCTTCAGTCACTGGGGCTGCAGGGTATATGCCTCCAATTCATGGATAGTAATTTCTTATGAGAAATGTAAATGATTCTGTTCTCATTATCCTTTTCTTTCTAATCAGAATACTGTGTAAGGACATAAGAAATTTGGAGTGGAGGGGAAACTGGTATGCATCCTCAGTGTTAAACATGCAGAACTCAGCAGATCTCAGCGGAGTTTTGCTTGCTTCCAGTCAACAGTAATTGCGAGTGGCACTCCTTTTATGTATCGACCAATTCTCTCTCTGTGATGGCTGAACAAGACAGCATCTCAAAAGAAAAATCTCACCATCAACTTCCTAAAAGGCCAAAGGCAAGGGCTGTAAAAGTCCTGGAAATGCCCGAGTTACGAGAAAATAAGCGTATATATTTTCTTGGCCAAGTACCACTGTCAATATCTGATTTGCCAACTTCTGTATTTCCAGACTCCTGAAAAAAACCCACTGACCCACATGGTTTTGCTGTGTATCTGCTTTCTAGCCAAATGCTGTGCCTTGGACAGTAAGCTTCTACTGCAGCATGGTAGTATTGCTTCTACGCTCATTTCACCTTTCAAAGCTTTCCTAGGATTTTCAGAAACATTCACAACCCTTGGAGAGAGGACACAACAATACCAGATCATTGAAAGATCTGATATTTTCATGTAAGAAAAAGAATAGTTTGCTTTAAGAAGCAAAATGTTCCTTTCAACAAGATATGAAACGGAATGATGTCCTTGAAGGAGAAAGCAAAAGGCCAGAGCATTTCATTCATATCCAGTAGAGAATGGCTGGGTATCAGACCTTCCTTCAAACTTACAGAAATTTAAGTAGGAGCAATGTAAAGGTGTGAAAGTTACAGAATAATTCAGATTCAACCGCCACACTGTGGCAACAAAGCATTGTTAGACAAAATATTTCATTAACAAAGATGTAGTGAAGCTAAGAGATGGAGATCACACAAAAAAATAAAGTCAGAATTACTGATCAAAAGGTGGGCAAAAGTCAATACCAAGACTTTATAACAAAAACAGTCTTTGCAGCAATTGCACTCAAGAAAAGTAAACAGGTAGAATGCATTATTTGTAACACGGTATTCAAAGTCCCTTACGAGGAGGAAATTTCCTAATGAGGAAACAATCATAACAAAGCTTTAGAACAGCTTTGAACACTCTCTATATAACAATTTTCAGAAAGACAGGTTATAGTCTTTTTGAAAGCTCACATATTTCTCTTGGCTTAAAAAGGCCTTCCATTAAAAATATCTGCAAAAACTCTACGGTGCTACTTTGGAGATTAAGAAGTACTGAGGCAAGAGACTCACACTGGTCCACTCCACAGGAGATTTCACAGACCAAGAGATAAAACACAATACTAAAATCAAAAGCTTCTGCAGAAAATGAAAGAAACCAATGTGTTGTAAAGTTAAAGCTAAAGGACTTGACAAATGTTAGGTGCCATTTATCAGTAATCAGTAAGATTTACCTTCACTTTTCACTGGCATCTGATAAACCACCAAAGTTTCTTTCAGATGACTAAGGCTTGCAGCATCTGAGATGATCAACATCATATTATCATCTTCTGAACTGGCATCTAGTTCACACATACAATTATTAATGGATTCTTTATTTCTTGTATTAGTATTTCTGAAGAGTTTCCAGATTATTTTCAGTTCAAAATTACTGCAGCAAGCTTTTCTCAAAATTCTTATAATTTAAAAAAATTGGAAATGTAAATATGCGTCATGTGGATTAAGTACAAACAAATGTACAGTTCATTGCCTAATACTGCACAAATTTCATGCTACCACCTAAAACAGAAACACGACTGAGAACAAGAAATCACTAGTTAAGGAAACGTGAGGGACTGATTTTCTAAATGTGCTATATAGAATTT
>JAVHNF010068521.1:4858-20308 GCA_034783455.1 Micropsitta finschii | reverse complement strand
CCCACATGTCACCTCTAAATTTATACAAGCAGCTCCACATTCCCCAAGACCTTCTAAACTGCTTAAGCAGCTTTTTCTTCCTCATTTGGAGATGGGGGTGGGAAGGAAAAAAAACCCACCTCTGCTATAATACACCTCTGACATGAAAAGTCACACCTGCAGTCAGCCTGTGCAAGATGGAACTGTCTGGAAAACTGAAAAGCCTCCAAACCTGCACAATTCCTCTTCCTACAAGATACGTTTTAGGCAGTGGTTTCCTAACACCAATACTGCACTGGGTGAACTGAACCTTAAATTCCCATTTTGGAAGCACTGCTTACTTGGGGTACCTGAAATTAATTTAAGCTTAATTTTGCAATATATTCCTGGTCCCACCTCCTTCATGAGGTTGCCTTTCCTGGGATATGCTCTTGACTAGGGACTTTGCTCCTTCCTTCCCTTGTGTGTCCCATGTCCATCTATTCATTTCATCCCTTAGCACCTCACTAGAACATACTTGCAAGCCCACATGTATCACATTCCTTACATCATTTTTTCTTGCTTCATACCCTTACATTAATAGCTGGCAGGAGTTCTTATACTTTACAATAAGCTGTGGAGGAGGGAAATATGGACAAAATGCTTAGAAATACAATCTGGCACTAGGATGTTGGACCACACCTATCAATTGCACTGGCTTTCCCACCCTAGAGAATGGAAGGACCTTTGTTCCAAGTTTCAGTTAGACCTAGCAAGTTAAAGCAGGGTCACTGCCCAGAACAGGCAACTTCAAAAGGAAATCCATTGTGCTTTAGGAAATGCTGGTCATGATTCAGGGAACTTTCCTTCAATTCCATACTTACCATAGCGACTGAGTCTTAAATATACTTCTTGTGGAGTCTAGCGAAGTTCTATTAGAGAAGTAGTAAAGGACTAGAGTAATATATAAAAGAGATGAAATCCACCCTTGGGATAAAGGCAAAATTTAAATCATCAGACTATCTCATGGCACTCAAAAAAATCCACCCAAGATGAGGTGTTGGCCCAAGTGCCTCATGTTAAATTCCAATTTAGGTAATTAAAGGCTGCCTACGCAAATTCCTCCTTCAGTTTCAATCAGATACAGTATTCATTTCCTGCCTTGTGTAATGTCACTTGCTTCGCCTTGCAGAAGGGCCACCACATTCCAACCCAGAGGTGGCAGCCTTTTGGTAATGGGTAAAGTTGCACAAGCTTGTATATTAAGCTTATTGTGCTTATGGGGTAGTGGTTTTCTTTGTGTACATACCATCTGAAAAGCACTCAAATGCAGTGTGATAGGAAGTGGTACAATAAAACCAACTCAAATAGTTCATTGTCTTTTAGATACTCCTAACACATAAAACTTGCTCTAGACAGTTGTGCCTGTAGCATAGCTCACTACTAATGCACTAGGGAATCAAGTCCCCATTGCTCATTCCCTAAACACTGAGAAGTCAAATTATGCCAAAACCAACACTGTGCAACTCAATCTGATAACCCAGGTGGTTCCAACTATACCCAGCTTCATAGATCGTAAGGATATGAGCCATAGGTTACACATCAAATCGAAATGTAGGCATTTAAAGACAACTCATTTGCAAGCAAGCAAATAGCTATTTAAGCTTCATTAAAGGATCTTTAGAAGATGCAAAGTAAAGCTCAGACTGATAAAACACAAGAGTTTGTGCCCCCCAAAACTACAGGCAGATTACAGGCAGGACTGTGTCCACCTCAGACTCTGGCCAAAGCAACCCGGGCAGAGGCAGGCCAGCTGGGAACATCCCACTAGATGGCACCCCCTGACCACAGTGACTTGTCAAGAGAAGGCCCTGTCCTGGAGTTGCCTAGTACCAGCAGAAAGGAGCTTGCTTTGGGGAACTGTGGGATTCTTAAAGTTGAGCATTTTTAGAGTTGAAATTGAATGGAACACTAAGGAAAGAAGTAACAGAACGACCTTTCTAGGCAGTGGCAGAAGTGCCTTTTATCCTCTCCTTGAAACACGTTCTAACCTAGTCAACTTCTAACTACAGCTTTAGTTAGAAAAAACAAGCACTCCATCTCACTTCTCCCCTTAACACAAAGGTAGAGGCCCTTTCCTAGCATCAGAAGATTTGTCTGTAGAATTCTGCAAAGACCAAAAGAACAAGTATAAAATGAAGAGATACCTTTGCTACTATTATTCTAGGATTTTACCCGATTGATATCAGAATGGACAAGGACATCTTAGGTCAGTTACAAACTCACTTAGGGACAACTTTGATTTTCCCCACTGCAGTGAAATCTGAAATGATCATCACAGCCAAGTACAGCCATTATAAACCGACCAGCTTCAGCTTCCCCAAGGTCTTTTTGTGCCCTAGCCCCCTTCTTTGTTTTCACCTTAAGTGCTCTTTAGACCACAGCCAAAGAGTGTTTGAAGACAAATTAATTTCCAACAGCATCACTAAAGTTCTCAGTAACTTCTTCACTCTTAAGTTTCATTATTTTAATCACTTATTACACATCATGCACTTTGTGTAACCTTCTCTTTAAAAAGAGAACGAATGGGAACACAGCAGAGTATTAAATACACCTCATGTAGTTAGCACTCACCTCCTGCTCCTGTTGAAAGATGACAACTCTACCTCCTTTGTCTCCTGTTGCTAACAACTCTCCAGAATGGTTAAATTCTACTGTAGAAATTATATCCGCTGCATGGGAACAGAAATAAACCCATTAACTTAATAATTCTCCTAAATATGAAGTGTTCAAGAAAGCTACAATTATAAGTAAAAAAGAAAATGCACACTTTGATTCAGTTTAAGTATCTTTATGTTGAAGTAAAGTGCAAGTAGGGAGTTCTTAAAAAATACAGAAGTAATTTTTTCAAGCTATACATTTCATACTAGTACATACAGTTCACCATGCCGGAGTTCCAAGTTCAGTGTTGTGCACTTAATTGGTTTTTAAGGTTTTACATCATCACCTCTTAGAAGTGTTTCTCTGTTGTGACTCCAGTATAGTACAGAAATGCATTTTGTGTGTACTGTAAGAGCAGAGAAACTACATATATATATATAAACTCCTACCTTTATTTTCTCCATTCTTTCTGGTAAGAGATTCAGATACAATCATTAACCACACAATTTCAAAGCTTTTTTATTTTGTAAGGACTATGAATGTGTAATAACTCAAGGGCAAAACATCTTAGGGTGGAGATGTTCAGACATCAGTGTCTAAGGAATGCAAGGAAGTGGAACAAAAACAGCTACAGAAAATTAGGAAATAAACAGACTCTCTAAAAACCTTGAGTATCTCTTCTGGATGAGGACAGTTTGCATTACCACACACACTTTTATATGGAATGCTAAACTTAAATGGGGAATATACATTAACAATGACCTAGTATCAAACTGATCTGCTTGTACAGCAAAAAGGACAAATTATGACTTGAGCTCACACACACTGATTCATGTTCTCAAATGCACACACACCCCTCGTACTTTCAAACAGCAGAATCAGGAGCCAAACCACTCTTCAAACACTCACTTCAAGCTGCAAAACATCTAGTTTTCTGCAGAAGAAAGTACCTACAAGTTTTGACACATACAAGTCTTGGGGCTAGTTTGCTCTCATGTCAGTCTAATGGAGATAAAGTGTGTCCTTTTCTATTGGATGGGTTCTACATGTTTTAGAGCTATGAAAGGGCTGATACCTGCTCTACAGAACAAAAGCTACTGCTGGATTTAAACCAGAACTATCATGCAGCATAGCACAGATGCTATCTTATCATGAACAGCAACAGGGGTATTTCATTGTGAGGCAGTGAAACATGCAGGACTTTCCTCTTATTCATCTTAATACCAAAAAGAACCTTACATCATCCTCGGGTTGTCCCAAACACATGGGCGGTGGCCTCCGAGGACATGAGCAAGCTGTTCTTCCATAACTGCATTACACAGCAGCCCGGAGCATGCAGTCTGTGTGTCTGAGCACAGCACAATGCAAAGACAGCCCAGACACACCGGCCAAAAGATGCAGAGTCAGATTCTTGGCATGAATGGGTCCACACAGCTCAGTCGTGTTTTCCACGTATCCAGCACAAACTGCCACCTAACTATGGCTAAACACAAGATTATCTCCATGGACCTCCCTCACCACAATAACCTGACACTGCGGAAACACAAACTGGCTGCTATTTCCCAAGAACACTGTGTTAAGGACATAAATGCGATGTAAACCTGTGTGTAGTTAAACCAGGATCCAGATCACACATAGGAAAGCCTTGATTTGAGAGCACATCCATATTTTTCCTGGAGGTTTATGGTTACTTTAGCCATTCATTCATGTGTTTGTGAACAAGATTAAGTGATTCCTCTCAAATCTGTAAGACCTAAGACCACATACTATTCAGATGAAGATATGGCATTCAGTATGTACCTATCACAAGTGAATGGGGCATAAAGATAACACACAATCAAATCCAGTCTGCAGAAAGAGTCAAGAGCAAACTGAGCAATCTGACTACTCCTTACAATGCAAACCACATTGTTGTAATCCTCTGACAGGGTTAAGACCTTACGGAAGTTATCAATTCATTGAAGAAAACTAAGATAACTCATGTATCGATAGTGAGAACCATACAGAATAATTACTGTTCTGAAAACCATTGCAAGCCATGCCAGTCTTACAGAAGACAATACACAAGTTAGCAGCAGATCTAAAAGTGCACATGTATGTGGAAGGAGAACAGCAAAGAAAAAATGCCTTAAAAATCTTATATATCCATCTAAGCATACATGGGTAATTTCATCCTAGTACTTACTTGGTGAAAGTCATGGAAAAGTTTTACAAGGTCAAAAGACTTATGATTAGATCAGGCAGCAACACCACCTAGAAAAGCCTTAATTTAAAGGGATAAACCCTCCATTTTCTGATGTAATATATATTTAGTTATGTAGATACACAGAATTAATAATGCTACAAATCTCAAATATAGCAGAAAGCTAACCACTTGTCTGGAACCATTCTAGGCATTCATTCTTTCTGCATTTACTTTAACTCTCACTATTATCCACACCCAACATCAGTGATCTGCAAGGTGATCCAAGTCCTGCTTTGTCTTGATACTCAAACGCATGAATGAACTTCCAGTACTAACATCCCCACACCTCCAGAAAGTCCAATAGGCTCAGTCAGTGGTGACAAGGGTCTGAAAACTCCCTGGTGCAGACCAATCCTATGCAAAAGACCTTTCCAAGTACTTGGATCAATTTTACATTAGAAACAGATTACATTCTTTAGCAGCAATCACAACAACAAATTATTCAGTAGTTTTTAAACTCAAGATGCATCTCTAGAATCCAACATGCCTTTTACACTGTGATCCTGGACTGTTCCCTTTCCAAGGACAAAACAAATGTGCTAAAAAAAGTAGGCAGTAAACAGATTTCTTCTTAACCAGCCCCAAACCAGGGCTGAGATGCATATTTCATACCAAACAATCAGTACTGGAGAGCAAAGCAACCAGTCACACATATTAAATCCAGTAACTCACCGTTAAAGATATTGTATTCCCATACCTTGGTCAAAGAAAGAGACAGACATCAGGGCACTGGTGTTGAACTGGGTGGATTTAATAGTGTTTGAGAATTGACAGGGGAAGCATTTCATCTTCCGCAGTGCACTGATTCACTTGGGTATTTTCATCTGTATTAACACCCTCGTTGCCAAAATAAAAAGCACCAACGTTATCCTTTCCTTTTCAAATGGTAACTACAATTCCCCTGACATTTACACGAAGGGTTATTTTAGTCCTTCAGCACCGCAACGGGCAAAAGAGCATCTATAGAACGCGCTGCTTTCCCTCTGCCTCCTCCCTTTTGTGCATGCTATTTTTGCTACAGTCTCTAGGTGGGAGTCTTGCAAACACCGAGGGCTGCTCTCACTGCCCAGAAGCTTGTAAATGATCCCTTCTATGCTAAGAGCACCAGGGAGGAGTATTTAAGGGAAAAGCATATGTATAGCCTTCAGTTTGTCAAAAGGAGCACTGGCTTTTGGGAACTGCTGCATTCTGTTGTTTACTGCTGAATTCATTTCAATGCCCTCTTCTTCAAGTACCAGTATCAGAGACAAATAACCACCAGAACCTTGTCTGATAACCATACCCCTCACAGGATACAGTTAGATAGCATTATCTGTTAACAGCTTTCACCAAGCTAACTGTGACTTGGAGATCGGCCTTGTCTCTCTCCTCTGCCCAAACATCTTGAGGCACCTCTGACATCAAGATGAAGCACTTAAATGCTGAAGACATTTCAAATGCTGAGATTGTTTTAAAACACTACAGGGCAACACCAGACACAGAAAGTGAATACATCATTCTGACAAAAGCAAAACCAGGACAGAAATGTAGATCTGCATTCCTGTAGTGTACCTGCAATACTTGTACTAAGTTCCTCTCGTATAAATTGGGATAGACAGCTCAGGGGTTACTAAAGCGTTACTCAGAAGTACTTATTTGCACAGATGTACTTAGTACCACCTAAATATCCCTTCATAAACATTTCTGGCCAATACTAGAAACACTTCAGAGACTAAATACTTCCAAATAATGAGTTTCAGTGATCTAGAAACTAAGGGAGGATCAGGGGAAGGGCATCCCCTACACAGCCTAAAATCTCTTTATACTCTTGTTGCACACGTACATCTCCAAGGGATGCTATGAGTTAAACACAACTACAGTACAGTTGTAACCCTACTTCAAAGGGCCAAAACACACTACAGTCAAACCAAGGCAGTGATCCCAAAAATCCCACTGAACTGATGGGTCCCTGACCCATCAGCACCTGCCAAGGGTGCAGAGCCTGTGCTCCCAGAAGTCCTCAAAGCCTTCTCATAGCTCTCCCAGGTACAACAGCTACAGTTGAGCTTCTGGCAACTGCATCAAGGTTGCTTCTCCTTTGCAGTGACCTTTTACTTTCTCAACCTGCTCTAAGGTTTTCATTTATTGCTTCAATGATAGACTTTCACTTTAAGTGCTCCCACCAGCAAGGTCTGGACACTTGCCTTTACTACCTTCAAATAAGACTTGCTTTTCTTATGGTAGACAAGGAGACAGGAACCTGACAAACCAAAGGGATCAAAACAAGGTTTCCAGAACTAGGAAGGGGGAATGACAGGGCCACATTTATCTCAAGCCCTCGATAATGCTTTAAGAAGTGCCTGAGGCATTTGCAATTCATCATGTGAAAGGGAAGGTACCAGAAGCTCCCAAGCAATTCTTAACCAGTGACAGCCACACACTTCTGATATATCATCTAGTAACAGAACAGTCACTCACCACAAACCCGACCCATTTCCCAGTGAGCTTCCAAAGAGAGCAGTCCCGATTTCAGAATTCTTAGTCAATATTTATTACACCAACTGTTGCTGGTGTAATTCACCTGGTCTGTTAGGCAGGATACAGCTGGCTTGAAAAACTGAGGCACTGAGCCAGTGCACATACGAAAGATGACCAGTTCAAGTGAAAATGCATTGTTCAAAGACAGATGAATAAAAGAATCAAACACATGTCTCCAACAACGCTTTCTTCCCCCTTTAAAGTAAAGCAGTGTTTGAAATAAGGAAAATTCCATGACAGAGGCTAAAAAACACTTTCATACTCTGGGGGCCTTCAGTGAATGCTGAACAAGAACCACACATGCACTACCAACCACAAGCAGCTTTGCTGAAATGCTAAGCTAAAAAGTTGTGCTGAAGTTTGAGCACTGTTACAGGTCGATGGAATAAAAGAATAAAACAGCTTTAGGCATCCAAACAAGCAAGAAAAAATAATGCAACCCAATTACTTAGTTTCAGGAGGCCCATTGTGAGCCTGAAAAGCAATTCTGTATTAAATTTGTTCCCAATAATAGAATAAAAGCTATTTTATTAGTACAGAAGAGGCTATCTATTTTAATGTACCATGAACTTTATATAAACTCTGCTTATAAAGCATGCTTGGTAGGCAAAACATGTCACCTACTCCACAGCAGCAAGTCAATCACGGCAGTTAACAAAGAGCATCTTTATTTCACCAGACCCAAAAGGTTTCTGGACAAGTTTTTGGACTCACGTTGATCTGCTGCCTAAGCAGAGAGCAAGTCAATCAGTCTGTCTGCACAAGTGGAGCAATCTCCTGACGTTCCCAAAGACTAACAAAGAATTGCAGTATTTTAAAAACCATTTTGATCCTTAGTCCTTGTTGCTGCACCTTCCCAGTGGCTCAAAATACCATTTCTGGAATTTTCCAAAGCAGCAACTGAAACCAACCTTGTCTATAATGTAGAGCGAATTACTTCTAGCCTGGTATTCTGTCCTAAGGAGTTAAAAGACAATTCACTGACCAAACCTGCAGCCCACTACCTCAGTTTACCAGCCTTTAAGCATAGAAGAAACCCTTTTGATCAAATTAAGTATTAAGTGATCATTCCAAGGATACTTTGGAAACTTTGAAACAGAAATCCCAGAGAAACCAACATTCAGGATTATTATAAGAACCCCAGGAGGCTCAAAAAGCCTCAAACTGAGGTAGCAGCAGGACCAGATGAACCTCATGAGGGATAAAGACAGAGAAATTTTTGAGTTCAACACACAATTACTGTGCATACCTGAGCCATTTTTCCCACATTATCTCTGACGATCAAGTCAACACTCTCAAAGCTGAGCAGAAGTATCTGTCCAGGAGAACTTGGGGCCCATAGGTACGTGCAAATCACTTGTGAATCTGGTCCTTTCTAATCCAGGGTGAGGCAAAACCGTCCTCTTCAGAGTACTGAACAGATGCAACTTCCAAAAACTCAAACTCAAGTCGCAGCTAATCACCACAATATATGACTTTCTATTGACTTTCTTGTTTGCAGTAATGATTCTGGTTTGTAGTCATGTACTTCATTGTGACGGGAGAAAAAACAACCCAAACCACTAGAGACAAAACAAAAGCTCTTCCAAGGCTTCAAGTATTTTTAAGCCACACAATGCACTCATTGTTTGAGCCATCCCAACATCACACCACACTTACCAAGAGTCCCGATATATTGTGTATTAAGGCTGTGAAGCTAAAGAGTGTTAACCTCAACGTGATCAGAAAGGCTGGTTAAATACATGTCTGCTGCAGAGAGGAGAGTTCCCAGAGGATACCACAACTCTAAGCCTGAGAGTGAGGAAAATGACAAGCGCTATATAGTAGTGATACAAAAGAAAACACGCTCTGCATTCCAACCTCATCCCTAATTTATGTATGTACAGGGGGGGAAGGGAACACAAGGATACTTTTCAAGTTACCATGACCGGTTTTACTATTGACTTCATTTCCCTTCATTCACTTTCAAGAGTGATTCTTCGCATTCATTCCGTTTCTCAGAAGTGACCAGGCAACAAAACCAAAGGCAGCTGGGATAAAGCATTCCTACTGTTCAATTTACTTCTCAAGAGTCATTCCAGGAGTCCTTTAAATACATCTCTACTAGGAGAGGCCATTAAAAAATTTATTAATTCCTCAGAAGCATGGAGACAGGATGAAAACTATGTAACAGCAGTAAAGAAAGGGGTTACCTTGTGGCAAAAATCCCCACTCCTGTGCCCTGCAGCACTGCAGGAGCCAGCTGGTTACTTGTTCTCTCCCAAGTACCAGTCCTGCAATCCTGCTGCACACAAAGAGCGCACAAAGCTCCCTGCTTACCAGGGAAGGGAGTGGAATTTGTATGAGGGCCAGCTAAGCTTCACACTGCCGCTGGCCCTGCCAGGGGAGGAGCACAAACACGCCGGAGCCCAAGCCGCGGTTCAAGCAGCAGACAGTAATTCAGCTGGTTTTGTTGGCTTGGGCAAGTCTGGGAAACCTGCACTCAGGGAGAAGGATTTCCAGAGAGTTCCCGAGCATCCATGTTCGTTCGTTCCAAGCGCTGCAGCCTTGTGAGCCTGGAAGAAACATGCCATGGCCATGAACTCAGCACCTTCCCCAAGCACTCTGGATGTATTTAAGTGTTGGGACCCTCCCAGCCCTATTTACATATGTATGTGTGTGTAACATACAAACGCAAGATACCAGTCTCCAAACAGTGAAGACATGAAGCACTTCACAGCTTAAACTCCCTGCACAAGCTACTCACCCTAAGTAAATGAGCCAAATACACACCTTCTCAAGCAGTCCTAACCCCACGTATTTCCCATCTATTTCTTGGATGTTCCTATATTTCCATTCTCTCTTTTATTGCCTCTTTGTTCTCCACTTCTCTCTCCAACTTTGCCAGTCTTCGAGGAAAGAAGTCATGTTCTGAGCAGGCAAGTCCCAGGCCTGGGAGTTCGACTTTGGGTTTGACAGCCTGAGCGATTTACTCATTGCTGCTATTATTACATATCTTATTTTTAACTTTCTATTCAGCTCCCTAAAATAAAGGCTGGACCTGTCTCTTGACCAAGCTTTGTCCTGTAGCTTCCCAAGTCACATTAACATGACCAGTGCCTGCCTTGCAGCTCCGCATCAGTTCACTGTGTGCTGAGGTAAGCAGGGCTCTGCTCCTCCATAGCAGAGTGTGGCTCAGACAGTATCCTTAAGTTTGCCACATCCTCTTGATACTACTCTGCATGCTGCCAAATCTACATATGGGCAATGGCAGCAAGACCCCTTATCACCAACCTTCACAAGTAGGATCTTGAATTTAGTCACTTTAATGGAAGCAGGAACACAAGCTAAGGGAAGGAAGCAGCAGTGCAAGATGCATGTCAGAGGATATATGCATCTTAAGATGGCTTAGAATTTACAGATGCATTTATAACGTGTTCTTAGATAGCCTAGAGATAACGCAACTTAAGTCATATGGTCAAAATAATGTGATTCTGTGGTTTTGTGAATTTATGCAAACAACCATTTTTGTTAAACCTCGGGACTTAGCCAAAAAACAACAGCAAACTTCCATTCCCTCCCACTGAAATAATACAGTGATACCTTAATCTTGTTGCCATTGGCTTTAGGTAAGGCTAGTAAGTCTCCTAAAGAGCTTTACTAGGCTCAATGCTCAAAGAATACAACTCCAAATCCATCTGCCCTATGCCACAGAAGCTGCTCTTGGCTGCAAAGCAACAGTGAGAAGATGGCATTAGAACTGCAGGGAACAGAACTGAAATAGAAGTGACTCTCAAAACCCTTTACAAGTTGGAATAGTAACAAATGCAGATGAAGTGTAATAGTAAAAAAGGGAACAGGATCACCATCTACCACAGTACAGTACCTCTTGCCTGGAAAGGCAGCTCCTTACACAGGCAGAAGTGATCTGAACTGTGATATTAAAGCAACTTCCTCATTTAGACACAACCCACAGGCTGTAATATTGAACACAGAGTGCACTTTCTAGGTTGTACAGGTAGCAGCATACTGAACAGCTTAATTCTTGTGTTTGGTAAACAATTACTGTGCCTCTCTGGGCAACTGCTGTTTGTTGTAAGCTTCAACATCCCCATTCAGGTCAAGTTTCCACCATCAAATTCATATCCCTAGCTGCCCCCATGGTCCATTTTTGGACCAAGGCAAGAGGCCAACAAACAAGTGTGCTAAAACAACAGCCTCTTTCAGAAGCAGCAGAAGTCACTACAGGGAACACTGTAATCACCACCTTTGACCACCATCTCAAACTCTAGTGAATGATCCCTAAACCACTTCACTTACATTGAGCAGTGTGGTTTTTCCTAAGCTAACCAGAGTTTATTAAGACTGAACTGAGGGTATTAAAAATGCAATCTGCTGGGGGGGGGGGCAATACAAGCAACATGCTGAGGGGCAACCCAGTCTCCAGACAGCAGAGCTGTACTTGCAGAAGTCCACAACTGAAATGCCAGTTAACTGCATCTCTGTCTCTATACGCAGTCTACACAAGCTTACACTTACAGCAGCTCCCTAAACAAGGTCAGCATTTGACACTGCTAGAACAGAAAGGAAACTGAATTAAACCTCAGACCACTGGCTTCCTGCCTCCATCTATAGTAGGAAATTCAAAGTCTTCAGCACACAGACTCAAAGACACCTGTGGTGGCATAGAGAAAAGCAGAGACGACAAAACAGGAGCAGGTCAAAGCACTCTGAAAACAGATGTGACCTGCACTGACCTGAACTGATTGGTCCCAACTTCCTACCACTTAAAATGACATTAGATTGCTTTAAAGTTTCATCTTTGTGATAGTAGTTAAGGCAGTCCCATTAAAAATTAGTGTGAGCTTTGGGAAAGAATTTTTACACCTTAAATTGACTTAGAACTGTGCTCCATCGTGGGACTGGTGAGGCAATACCTGTACCACAATTACTGTAACCACTAAATTACTATACCTCTCTGTAGAGGTTTTATTTCTACTCACCAAAGCTGACACCACATCCTAAAACTCCTTTTATGCAAACTTCACTGTAAAGCTACAGAAGAAACCAACCTGTAGAGCTGAAAACAACCCTGAACAGCTGCCTTGAAACCATTCCATCTGAGAAGAGAATTAAATAGATTCAGGTTTTTAACCCCAAATTAGTTACTAATAAAGCGCTTCAAAAATTCCAGTGAAAAATCCTCTCATATTAAACTACCAGCAGCAGGTAGAAGAATGTTCTCCCTATATAAACAAAAGCAAAGTTGTTTGCTTTCTGGATAGAAATCATTAACCCTCATCACCCTGATTAATTACTTGCTATTTTTAAACCTGCAGACATTCCTGCAGCTCCTTCCAGAACACATGCATGGGAAACCAACAGGCCAGTTCCCTTCTTCCACTGGGTGACAGAGAATATAAATCAACCACAGCAATATCTTTAGTTCATGACAAGCTGCAAACCAACAGCATTCCCAGTACCTTGTTCTGCCCCTAAGCTGGACACAGTCTAGTGGGAGAACAGAGCAGGGAGTCTAACCATATTCAGAGAAGCAGGGCATTAAATATATTTACATCAGGCCAGATGCAGCAACCACAAAAAGCTTCTCCTGACCTGGCTGCCCACACCGAGGCAGTGTGTGTGTCACTGGGAAGGTTAACTCAGCACCAGCATGAGTGATATAAAGAACATCACACACTGAGAACAGACGGACAGCAGCAGTTAGAGCCCTTACGCCTGCAGTCCCCTGGGAGCTGCCCTCACCTATGCATTACTAGGACCTCTGAGGATATATTTTACACATAGACCTAAACTCATGTATCCTATGATCCTTCTACCCTGGAATTGAGAAGGGTTTGTGTATGAAGCTTCTTATAGCCCTCCACAGCTCTGTTAGACAACCACTACCCAAACAATACTTTGCATATTACTGCAAAGTGCAACCATCGTTTGTTCAAGACAGAGCAATTTTTCAACTCAACACAAGCTAGATCAGCCTGAAAATTCTTCAAACTCAGTAACAAAGCATTATTTAATACCTAATAAGAATTCCCTTGAGTCTCTACAGGCATCCTCTGCCTTGAAACCACAAATAGCATTGTTCTGGCTTTTACAATACCCTGTGAAAAGCAACTGAACCTCAAGGTGGTCTGAAGCACCAGCAGGGTATCCTTTATTCAAATAGTTTACAGCCTTTGCAAGAGGCTCCCAAGTTCTAGTATGAGGAGCAAACCCAATTAGGAACAACCAAGACAACTGCCCTCCCTAACTCTTCATTACACAGGTTTACAGTTTTTCCCCTGAAGAGTCAAACGTATTATGATGTCATTATTGTATTAGTACTGCAATCCTATTTAGAAAGATAAATACGTGTGCGCATACACACAGGGAACATTTTACTAGGGACAAAAAGCAAATGATGAGCATTTATAGTTCCAATGTCTTAACACACATGCTGCCCCAAACTCAAGTATTCCTTAAAATGTGACAGGAAGTGCCTATTTGCTTTTCCTATTCACACTAATTCAGGTCTATTGTTGGCTGAAACAAAGGTCTTTCAACCTGCATCACCCGTTCCCAGGATATTTGACACCAGTTTATTAATATCATAAACATAAGAGGCAGAAGTGGCAGAAATCCAGACCCACTCCTGGTACCCGTCCTAAATAACCTTAGTAAGGTGGGTGAGTAATCTCACAGGTTGTGGAACTACAACACTTATTCACAATGAGGAACAAGCAGTTAGAGGTCACAGCTTCTCCTTGAGCCTGGTCTTTGCAGCCACTGCAAAAATATCATCTAAAATAATACATTATAATCATTTTAAGATCTGTCCACAACCTTTCCTCCCTCCAACCAGCAGAACTGCTCTGGCTCTTGAACAAAATGGAATCATCAGCAAATCCAGCACTTGTGCATTTCTCAATACCAGTAGATTACTAATGCTCTTAATCATAGAATCAACTAGGTTGTAAAAGACCTATAAGATCAAGTCCAACTGTTACACCAGGACTGCCAAGTCCGCCACTAAGCCATGTCACTGAGGACCTCATCTACATGGTTTGTGAACACTTCCAGTGATGGCGATTCCACCACTGTCCTGGGCAGCCCATTTCAATGCCTGAGCACCCTCTCTGTGAAGAAAGTTTTCCTAATATTCAGTCTAAACCTCCTCTGGTGCAGCTTGAGGCCATTACCTCTTGTTCTGTCACTTGTTACTTGGGAGAAGAGACCGGCCACCTCCTCTTGTTTTGCTTAGGAAGGTAATTCATCAACATCCCTTTGATAAGTCTTTCTTAGCAAAAAATGATATTCAGAAGGTATTGTTTCTAAAAGTTCTTTTACCCATTTGAAAGGAAGGAAGTGGAGACCGAGGCAGTATCCTTGGCACAATGATGGCCTTTCTTTTGTAGCTACAATGATCTGGTCCCATGAGCTACCTCTTTTCGTGAAGCCACACACTATGCTGGCACTTGCCCAGCTCTTTGCAAATAGTATGAACCATGTATAGAGGAGGGCTTTAGACAGAAACATTGCAAGTAATCTTACTGCTGCACTTTATCCACAAACTTATCTTGTGTGGAACCGACCCTGATGGTTCTGGGAGAACGTAAAGCTGAGACATTTCTCAGAAATGAGTGCGCATTCACTTGTGTATGTGGAGACCTCTATCAAATGGGTTTTCAGTGTCTGGTGATGGAGTTTCTGCCAGACCATTTGGCACACGTTTAATCAGGGATCTGAACAGAAAAGAACTGTCCTTGAAAAAACTTAGGCAGTTAGAAAACTCTTTGAAGTTACATTGCTGCTGCTTTCTTCTTTGATCTCCAGATGTACCAGTCATTTTTATTCCCATGCATGCAATTATTAATTGGTTTTATATTTAATGTTTTAAGGGAGAACACTCTTTTACCTGTAATCATCAATAGAAGTGCTGTGATCCCATCAGTTCGCTCTGGAGCAATAGAACTTAACTCTGGTAGTAAAATAATGAGCTTTAGGTTTTTCCTAGACGGTGGCAAAGAAACTCCCTGGAGTCATCGTTGGACTACACGGAACAAGCAGCTGCTAAAGCCTGAACTCCTTAA
>JAVHNF010068520.1:0-20394 GCA_034783455.1 Micropsitta finschii | reverse complement strand
TTGGTGTGCAGGTGACTCCTGCTCTTCCAGCCTTAATTAGCATATGCATGCCACGTGCTCTGTTTTGGAGCTGCAAACTTGGATTGTCTGTGTTTCTACTGTGTTTACAGCATGGGATCCATGGAGGAAGGTCCAAGGGATTGTGTGAGATGGAACCAGCAGGGCCAACAATGCTATTTTAGGAGGTTCTTTGGGTAGCTTTTATCCTTTAATAGGAACCTTCCTTTTGACTCCAAAAATAAATATAGGTATTGAATGCCTTGCTGTGTCCTGCCCTGCTTTGCTGCAGCAAGAACTGTGGTGCCCACTCTTTTGGGGGGATATCACAGTCTGCCTCTGCAGACTGGCTTCTAATGGATGTGGGTGGTAGGGCACTGGGGTCCAGTCTGGGGACAGCAACACTGCCATCCTGAAGTGTCAGCCTGCTGGAACTAACAAAATGTTCATTATGTTTTCTTTTTGTTTGTTTTTGAGAAAGGTTCAGTAACTTTCACCTTTCTCTTGCAGTTGATCCTGTAAACGCAGCTCCCACCACTTCTACCCGTGTATTTTATATCAGTGTAGGTGTGTGCTGTGCTGTTATATTCCTGGTGGCAATAATATTGGCTGTCTTGCATCTTCACAGCATGAAAAGGATAGAGTTGGATGACAGGTATGTATTCAGACTTTTCAGGTACTTCCCTGGGGCACGTTTACTCAGATTCGTGGGAGTTCTGGTCTCAAAATGAGCACTCTGTAGTAGCTTGCAGTTTCTGCTCTTGATGTCAAGCTGTAGCAGTTACTACCTGTGTAGAGCTGTGGTAAGTGCCATACAGCAGAACGGCAGCAGTTGCGGGTTCTTTGCTGTTTATGGGGTGGGAGGTTTGTGGCTGCTGGGTTTTTGCCAGAACAGTCATGTGGATGGCACACAGTGGGGAAGTTTGGATAGAAGCAGATCTGCAGGGGCTGTCAGGATTGAAGGAAAATTTGATAGATAACTGGGCACACTGAAGATAGTTGATTTTTACTGACTTTTACAGGAGATTGAATTTCAGTTTTCTCTATTCTGATCAATTTACCAGTATTTACTTTGGACTTGGGATAAAGTGTGGGGATTACAATTGGTTGGTTATAAAGCTGAAAATGTGGCTTTCTCCCAAATGTATTTTCAACTCTGAAAAGCCAAATTGGCATGTGCATCTGAAGAGAACTTGTAACATGAACCCGAGGGCAAGGATATGCAGCTTGCTTTAATTCAGAAAGGAAAAGTATTGTTTGCAGAGTGTGAATAGTGTCATCTATGAGGTTTTGAGAGACTTGTCTCAGCCTAGTAGTGTGATTAAATGTCCTCTTGTCAACTCCATTGTACTTGGTTTCTGTGGAGATACAAGCTAAAAATTCATCTATTGTTAATGCTCTGTGGGTTGCAGGTATTAGTGAATTTGCTCTAAATCGGTATATGGCTTTCTGATAACTTCTGTGAGGTTTGTGCAGATAGTGGGATTTAGTTCTTCAGAGAGCAATGTGATGACTTGGGGTTTTTTGAGCCCAAAATTTCCTGACTTGACAAAACCTTAGACGGGCCTCTGGGTAAGAGCTGTGGTCAACTAGTGTCATAGCAAAGGTTCAGCACAGGCAAAATGTGCCTGAAAATCAGGATCTGGAGTTTTGTTTTTCAGAGCAGACAGCACTCACAGGAACCGGGAATGAAACTGAGGGGATGGTTCAGTGCTTGGTTGAGAAGCTGGTTCGGTGTTACAGCTTAGCCTCAGTGTTATATGCACTAGCATTCCATATCATCAGTGACTGCTTGTTGTAGTATCTAGTCAAGGAACTCATGATAGAAGAAACAACTTTTGATTTGGTTTTGAACTGCAAGCTCAGAACATTGCTGTGAAGGGGTTCTGACTCAAAGATGATACCATCATTAGGGTTAACTACCTCCCAGGAGCAGCAGAGGCTGAAAACCCCACTCCTGATCCTCTTAATTTTGAAAACCAGAGCTAACGAAAAATGAGGAAGGTTGTTAAACAGAAACTAAAGCCAGGCCGCTGAGTTTGCAGGCTGCACATGGACTATGTAAGAACCTTGTATTGAAAGTTCAGAATAAACGCTTGCATACCTATCACAGGCACTTGACAAAGTGCCAGAGAAAGTTGGCATGGCTTAACAGCAGGATAATGGAGGTTATTAAAGGCAAGAAGGCATCCTTCAAAAAGTTGATGTAGTGTGCAAGTGAGAAAACTGAG
Organism: Micropsitta finschii; assembly: GCA_034783455.1. Classification (NCBI taxonomy): domain Eukaryota; kingdom Metazoa; phylum Chordata; class Aves; order Psittaciformes; family Psittacidae; genus Micropsitta; species Micropsitta finschii. The sequence goes on along the minus strand of JAVHNF010068520.1, from coordinate 18,166 downwards.
AAAGTGTATGAACATGAGCAAGTGAAACCTGAAAACCACTTTGAAGCCAAGCAAAAAGGTAGTTTTTCAAACCTGCAACAGGAGTAAAAAGAATAATTCCTTTCTCAGGGTTGCCTGCAGCAGGAAGCCAGCCAAAGAAATCTATAGGGCTCTTGGATGATCAAGTTACAAAAGGAGTTTCCAGCCGTAAATGCGAGTTCTGCATCAATGTTTAGTGCAGTGACCATGCCAGGGCACATCTTTCTTGGCAACTTGCTGAGAGTGGATCATATTGAGACATCTTGTAGTCGCAGCAGTGCGAACTGTTAAAATAAGCAGTAATAAGTTGCCAGCACCAGAGAATATTCATTCAGAAACTTTAAAGGAAGTTGAGGTGGGGACCACCAACAGTGGCTTTTAACCTTGTGCTGAAAACTGTGCTGGAACCCTACACCTGGAAGGCAGTGAGTGTGGGAATGACCTTAAAAAGGGTTTCCAGAGAGAGCTTGAAGCCAGCTATTAATCAGTAAGCCTGATGTTTGTATTGAGAATTAGATCTAAAGAAAAAATTCAGCAGGTGCATCTGTGATTATGGTGTAATGGGGAGGAGTTGACTGGCTTTCTTGGGATTTTTTAGAGGAAGTTTTGCTTCAAAGCTAACAGTGGTCCTTTAAGGCATCACTAAGCATGTCTAAAAATCCTATGAGTTTGGCTAGCATTGCTTGGTCAGTGCTCAGTAGCAGCCCAAGAAGCAAATGGAATCTTGATTATTTGGTAAGGCAGAGGGTTTTTCCTCAAACCAGTCTCTTTGTTCTCCCGATGCAGTCAGCAGAAGTGGTGAAGCTTTTAAGTTTCCAAAAAAATGGGGAATGCTTGTGTTTGGAAGGGACATCAAAAAGTTTATTCCAGCCCTGCCGTCTGAGCTAGTAAGGTATTGCCTTTGCCTGCCAGGACTTGTTCACCTGTTCTTAGGCCATTACAGCTACAACAGTTCTTTCTTTAGGATTTTTGTCTGTGAGGATAAGACAGAAAGCAACTTTCTGTATAGGGCAAAACCTGTTTACAGTAGTGAACTGTAGGGAGTACAGGAACTAAAGAGAAACTAACATGCCCAAAGCGAGCAAGAGGAGATCACTCTGGCTGCAAAAGCTAGTTAAGGTTTGCAGGGTGTTAAGGGTGCTTCTTATTTTTTGCTCTAGTTACTCCTTCCAAACAAGTGTATTCATTGATTCTCAGTGGGGTGTCTGCACAATGAAATTATTGCATACAAGTCTTTAGAATGTAGTATTGTTTTGTTTCTGGGATGATGGGAGGTTCTTGCAGTAAATATTTTGTCCGCTTGATTTTCCAAAAGTGGGGGAAAAGTACTGGAAAACAGCAAATTCTGCAAAACAGTAGGAATTTGTTCACATTCAAAGAGCAAGTGTTAAGACTTTTGAGTTTCCCAAAATGCAATTTAATATGTGAGAGGCTTTAAAAATGCCATTCTTTAAGAATCAAGCCTAGAAAATCTTCTGGATTTAACTTTTGTAAATTAATTATTCCAGTGGCAAGCAATCATGTTCATGTCCATTTTTGTTTTAAAACAGCATTAGTGACAGCAGTAGCTCGCAAGGTTTATCCCAGCCTTCCACACAGACGACACAGTACTTGCGAGCTGACACGCCAAACAATGCAACGCCAGTAACCAGTAAGTGTTAATCTAATTACAGACTCTTGCAGCAGACCGTTTTGTGCACAGCTGGAATATTTGGTGGCAGGGGTCACACCGATTTAGTATCAAGTAGAAGAGAATCTTCTGGCTCTGTCAGTTTGCCTCTTGAGTTCACGTGGTGTGTGGTTTTACCCAGCCATGCCATAGTCATTGAGGTCTCCTTAAGTAGTGGGGCCTAGGAGTCATCACATGAGCATGATCCCGTGTTTTGTCTAACAGGATATTCTCCCTGCATGTAGATCAGTCAGCCAGAAAGGCTTCACCAGTATCTGTGAAGTTTCTGTTCTCTTAACACTGGAAAGAAGCTGCCTTACAGCAGCCCTAGCAGAGGGTTGTGTAGAGCTGGAAGAGAGAACAAAGTGGAAGTATCACCTAGCTCTAGGATGACTTCATGCATGGAGACCAAAGCAGCTGATGTCATCAGCATGTATTACTGATGATTATGTTGTTCTCATCTTGTTTCTGCAACCTGCAGTGGAAATGCGTGGGAAGAAGGCTTTACAAAGATGATATATTCATGATCTCTTTCAGTTTACAGCTTTGCTTGAAAATATGAAATAGAGCAGTGAATTAAAAGGAAGGTTAGCAGTGGTTTGTATGGTACTTGATAGACTGATCAGGTGACTGATACTTGCTGTGTTCTGTGTTAATTCTGCAGTTACTGAAGGTATTTATTATCTGTGGGGTGTTTACTCTTCCAGTTGTTTTCTGTATTCTCTAGTGGAGGCATGTTTCACGTTGCATCACTCCAAGGAAGGGACTGTTCAGACTGTAGGGAAGCTGGATGGCGTAGGGCCACATTTAGTGTGCTGCTCCTTGGCAGTTCAGTCTTGTTGAACTGACTGTGGGCCTTTCCCTTGTGCTGGCACATATGCTGCTAGGTTGCAAGAGAATGTGGGGAGCTGAGCCAGCCAAAACTTGACTTTTTCTGTAGAGTGATGGGGTTTTGTTTGACTTGGGTCTCTGAACTGGCTTGTAGCCTAGCTGTAAGAGCACTTAAGATGAGTGTTCAGAGGCTATGGCCTTCTAAGTGAATATGATCCCTAGAAAATTATAACTGACCCTCTAGCAAAAGGTGGGAGGACCAAGACCATAGTGATGATGAAACCCTCTTCACCTTGACAAGCATGGTAGCCACTGTGCCTAAATGGCACTTGTTTGCGGTGTTTAGTCCTTATTTCAGAGCATGTCTTACTTGTTTTGGGACACCCCCAGTAGCATAGAAAACAGTAAAAACAAGTGTAAGAAGAAAGATTCATAGAATCACAGACTGATTTGGTTTGGAAAGGGCCTTAAAGCTCAGCCAGTTCCAACCCCCTGCTGTGGGCAGGGACACCTTCCACTAGACCAGGTTGCTCCAAGCCCCATCCAACCTGGCTTTGAGCACTGCCAGGGATGGGGCAGCCACAGCTTCTCTGGGCACCCTGTACCAGTGCCTCACCACCCTCACTGGGAAAAACTTCTTCCTAATATCTAATGTAAATCTCCCGTCTTTCAGTTTAAAGCCATTCCCCCTTGTCCAGTTACTTCCTGCTCTTATAAAAATTTCCTCTCCAGATCTCTTGTAGCCCTTTTAGTCACTGGAAGCTGCTCTAAGGTCTCCTCAGGGCCTTCTCCATGCTGAACAAGCCCAGGTTGGATTGAACCAACCCAGACTGTATGCATAAGATCAACAGGAAGAACAGTTCTTCCACAGTTGTATTAACTTTTTTTTTTTCAGTAACAAGTAAATAAAGTAGTTTTCAAGACTTCTATAATTCATAAATGTGTACAGAAATATGCAGGCCTTTCTGTCTGGATTATTGTATCTAGATGCCTGGAAGTGCCAGAAGAGGGCACTGATAGTTCTCATTATATCCTGCTGGTGAAAGGTGTCTTCCTGACTCCAAGTCTTCTCAGAGTCTCTTGACTGTGGTCTTTGTGCTTCCCTGACAACAAGGAAACAGTGTCATGTTAGTTGGCCTCAGTATAAAAGGAGTTTACTTGCTATTAATAATTTGTTGATTGCATGACTGTGCATAAAATTCCTGGGTGGTATCTTTTTCCCTGAAGATGATTATATTCATATGGCATGGGGTATTTTTTGTTGTTGTTTAATACTATTAAACATTACTATTCTTTTAAAGATTAACATATAATATTTTTAAGTATATGCTGCTTCCATGTCTTTTACCTGTAGGTGGTGCTGAGGTTAAGCAATGTGCTTGTGTTCTTATTATAAGGGTATTTATATTGGTTTGTTTGGCTCTGCTGGCTCCTCAGGTTATCCTACATTACGGATAGAGAAGAATGATCTTAAAAGTGTCACTCTAATGGAAGCAAAAGCTAAAGTGAAGGACATAGCCATATCCAGGGAGAGGATCACTCTAAAAGATGTGCTTCAAGAAGGTATTAACAGGACACTTGTAGGCTACAACATGTTATATGTGTGTGTATATATATATGTCTGTATATTCTTTAATGGCTAGATTTTTCAGAAATTAATCATGGATGACATTGATGATCTTTATAACTGTGGTGAAGGAGAAGAATGATGTCTTTGCAGGAAGACCTGTCTTTGCATTTGGGGGGTTGGGTGGGGAAGGCAGTTTCCAGAATTCATTAGAATGGGAAGTGACGAATCATGCTCAGTAAATTGTTCAGCTTGTCTGTTGTAATAATCTGGTCCTTTATTTAAAGGAAAGGTTTAGATGGTTAAGGAATGAGGAAATCAGTTGTCAGTGGCAAGGTAACTCACTTTTGTAAGTTACTGCAGGAGAGAATCTCCAGTAACAAAAAACAGAAAACAAAGAAAAACCCTGAAGTCCACAAAACCCTCAGTTGACAAATCTCACTGTCTCAATTTGATAGCTTCCAATTGAAAATCTGGTCAGCAAATGCAACATTTACAGCTCTGATATGAAAAATACAGAGATTACCTGATTTAATGTTTACTTTGGAAGTGTTCATGCACAACATTAATTGGTTCTTGTTGATACTGAATTTAGGAAATAGGCTTAAATATTTAAATAATTGTCAGTATTCTTTACTGCTGAATCTTTGAGTCTGTGTTCCCTGAGCCTCATGAGAAATCAAACTTCTGAAGCTGGAGATCTGAGATACTAGTTTTTTGGAGACAGAACTGCTAAATGTGTTGCATTGCTGCCTGGAAAACAATGGGAGGATGCTATGCTCCCTGTTTAATGTATGTCTCTAAATCTCTATGGAGGTAGCTTTGTGCTCCACTCCAATGGTGGTTCTGCAAAAAACTTCCTTTGTATGCAGGATGTGCTTTATTTTCCTTTGTACTGTCTGCTGCTTATAGCTGTAATGTTCAAGAGTCATCCTATGACCAGAAGTGACTCAGTGCTGCAGCCAGGCTTCAGATGTTTAGCACCAAGTGATAAAGCTGCTCTAGTCCACCAGATGTTTCTTAAATGGCTGTTGAATGCGATATGGACCCAGTTAACACTGGGATCTTGTTTCTTGGCTTCCAGCTCTTATTTTAGCCTATCAAACCCATCAAAAGTTAGAGAACTTAAAGACAGGTTCTAATGAACAGTTATCAGTTTTAGTTCAGGACTGTAACAAAATTGAGTCTCTGTCATACAAGAATAAAACAGCTTCAGAAGTGAAGAAGTGAATAATAGAAATGTCTGCATACAATTTTTGAGAATTCCTAAGTGCTGCCAGTGGAACTTAAACATATTTTGCAGATCTTGGTCAGAGATTCAGTATAAACATCAAAGTAGCTTCCATAATATAACCTATCTTAACATGCTAATAGTTTAGAATGTTATGGTTCTGCTGTGGTGTAAAGCACCAGGTCTTGAGGGTGTGCAAAGGAAGATGGGACTATACAGGCCTTTTATATTGCTGGGCTTGCACAGCACCTGATTCTGAACCTGCCTCAAGCTCATATTGTACTAGATGCAAGACAAAAATGTAGGTGTCTAAAGGAAAAACAACAAAAGCTTCTAATGAAATAGGTGTGCTTTAGCAAATGGATGTTCCCAGTACATGAACCTTTTACTGTTTTCTGGTGAAGAAGAGGAATGACTTCGATGTCCAATCTGGAATACAAACAGCATAACCTGGGAAAAGCTCAGAGGAGAGCAAGGCAGAAGTAGCATGTTCACAGTGCTGTCTCTAAATGTTACAGCACACCAGTGAGATCCAATTCCTGCTAAGATACCAGTCTTTCAGGTTACTGTTTGTTTGCTTAAAAAAGCAAACAACCAAACCAACAAAACCCTTTTACAGTCTTACTGTGTTTAGATATTAGATTGCATAAAAATTACGTTCTAGTCATACTTGCTCTTACATGCTTCCTCATTCTCTTAATTTCAGCATTTATAAATAGATAGCTTCATACCAGAACACATTTTAGTACAAGATGCTCTCTTCCGTTTGACTTATATCTGTATATTGGAAATACATACTTAAGGCACTTTCTTGATGTCTTCAAGAGCTGAGATAGGAATGTTTTAGTTTACTGTTCAGTAATTCGTCCTGTATATTTATGGTTAGACTGCAGGAAGATGATGCACACAATGGTGCCATGGTGATAGAGTGACAGAAAAGTGTTGCCAACCTGAGTTGTATAAAAACTCAATTCTCTGTGTGTTACCATGCTGTAGTTGGTTTTTTTTTTTTCCAGCTGTTTAATGTAGCTCCTCTTCCTGCAATAGCATCATTAAAATTTTGTGAATGCAAAAATGTTGGAGAGACTGAAAAAAAACCCCAGACGAATCCAACACCTTCCAGCTGAGGTGAAACATTTGAATAGTGTGATACTGTTTGTTTCAGACTGTTCCATGGGTACAGGTTGGCTGAAACCAGTATTGCCCTGTGAAGATTTAAAGAAAAAAAACAAAAGCAAACCAAAATTCATGGTTTTGAGAAATGCTGGAGAATTCTAGACTGGCTGGGTGAGAAAAGGTTAGAGCTGGTGTTTAGTGCAGTTGTCAAAGACCGAACTACCAAAAATAACCCCATCATTGGTATTCATACTTAAATTAACTCGATTCTGCTGTTGTTATTGGTCGACTTTCACAGCAGTCCCCTTAAGTTCTAGTTACCTAAAATTTTCAGCAATTACTGCATATAGTTCTGAATCCACCTCTTGCTGGAGAAGTGGTTGGGTTATATATTTCTGACTTAATAGGGCAGTTGGGACTTAGGCTTCAACTGCAATTGTTCCTAAGTTTTTGCTGTGGCTGATAAGTTTGACGTAGAGTTTTCTTAATCTGAAATTCTGTTAATGTTATCAGTGTCTTTTAACCACATCATACTTACTGTATGTTCTGTTCACAGGTACATTTGGGCGCATTTTTCATGGGATTCTAATAGAGGAAAAAGACCCCAGTAAAGAGAAACAAGTTTTTGTCAAAACTGTTAAAGGTATGTTCGCATTGAGGAGTGCTTTTGTGTCCAGCTGTGTGGATTGTGGTGCGTGCTGAATGCATCAAATCTGTCTTTAAAACCAAACCCCTCCTCCCCAAAATATGCAAATTACTACTGCTTAAAAAGCAAAAGCAATTTGGATGCTTCTTTCATCCAGAGAGAATAGAAATCTTATATGGAAGAAGAATGTGTGTTTTTCTTTTCCTCTAGCATGTCACTGTTCTTTCCATCCACAATCCTTTTCCCTGCATATTGCTGAAAAAGGCACCTGCAGTAGATTTTTAAAACCTCTTATGAACATATGTGGTTGTACAGAAGATAGGGCATAGTTTCTGTTATCCTTAAATTTTGCTACTGAAGCATAGAAATTATTATTTAGAATGTAATTTATAAAAATATACCATCCTTGTTCAAGAAATATGTTGTTGGAGTGACTTAAGTCATGGTGGACAGACTTAAGAAACAACAAAGTAAGTATAGGTGAAAACTGTATTACAGACAGCCTACGTATATATTACATAGAGTCCACTTGCGTCCTTTCCTTTACACACATTGTAAGAGTTCTCTAGTACTTCAAAACAGTTTTGCTGAATTCCTCATACGGTAGTTGCTTCACCAGTTACTTTCGTCATTTCAGTTGGGTGCATTACTGCCTTTTGGTTTTCATTTGACAGGTTCTTTAACTCTTTACCACCAAACAACCAGTCAGGCTTCTATAAGATTTTCAACTTTATTTTTTTTTTTTGCCTGGCTAGTCATTTTTAAAGAGACTCCTTTTGAAGAGGAAGGTGGGAACTGGCGAAGCTGCTGAATTTTGTTGATGTTGAATCTTTCTTCTACCCATTTATTCTGTTATTCTGTACCCATTTTTAAGAAAAGTACATTGTTTAAAGGAAGCAACCTTCTATAGTTGGTGTGTTTCTCACCCAGTCAGATGCTTGTGGTAATAATAAAAGAAAGCTTATGTGGAGAGCCACTGAGAAAAATATTTGTGTTCACTTTAAGGGGAGGAGTTTCTTGAAGTCAACCAGATTTGGAATAAAAGTAACTAAAAAAGAGGTTCTTAGTTCTTGAAACAATATGAAGTGGCAGTTTTTGTGATGGATGCTGCTACAGTGACAGGACAAGGGGGAATGGCTTTAAACTGACAGAGGACAGAGTTAGATTAGATACTAGAAATAAGTTCTTCCCTGTGAGGGTGGTGAGGCCCTGACACAGGTTGCCCAGAGAAGCTGTGGCTGCCCCATCCCTGGCAGTGTTCAAGGCCAGGTTGGATTGGGCTTGAAGCAGCCTGGTCTAGCAGAAGATGTCACTGTCCTTGATGAGCTTTAAGACCCCTTTCAACCCAAACCTTTCTGTGATTCTACTAACACAAGCAGTGTGAAATTAGCTTCCTTTCCTGCCTAACAAATCCTTACCTCCGAATCAGTCTGGTATGCCTGACCTGTAAGGTGGGATGGGTACCAGCAGGGAAGTATTTCTTTATGGGCAGCAGGAGGGTAACCTGTGAGTAAATCTGTCTCAGCATTGAGTCAAACAGCAGAACATGGTCTGTCCTCTGGAGCAACTGTTTGTATTTCTCCTAATGTGATTCATGGAAGGCTGGATAGACTGGCCAGTGTCACATTTTCTGTTCTTGTCTCTTGGATGTCCTCATGGGCATTCCTATATTCAGAGTGTTAGTTACTCTTTTAGTCTCAAGATGCTTCCATTATTTCTTCAGGAGTGCCTCTAAGGTGGTATACTTTCATTCTGTAGCACTTTTCCTCCCTGTAAAGTCTAGAGAGGATTTCTGAAGGGTAGATACGCTGCCCCTTTGGAAGATGTTGGTAAAATGCCATTTAGCATGTTGGTGGTGGTTAGAACTGTGTCTACTGAAGCTGTCATAGCTTTAACAAAAGTAATGGTCCTCTTATATAAAGGCAAGTGTTTTCCTGTAGTGACTTCTAGAAAGAAGCAAAGGAGTGTCCCCTATTTAAAGAAATATAAAAAAGCATGGGTCTTTTCAGTGTTTTGGGAACTTTTCCTGAATTCTGTCCTCTTTTATTGCCCCTCCCTGCCAAACATTTCTGACTATTATTTTTCTGAGATACAGTTTCCAAAAGAGCTAGCCCCTAAGTCTTAGACTGATCATGGTGCTTCTCTGTGTTTGATGAGGCAGTCTAATGTGGGGCGTCATTCACTAGGATCACCTTAATCTGTGATCTTGTTCACTGTGTTATTTGGTGGTTCTCTGTCCTTATTCAGAGTCAACAAATGCTACAGCTCTTGTGAGTCCCAAACCTGTTGTGAGCTAGGGCAGTTTAACATCTGTACAGCACTACTCAAGTGTGATTACTTTTTATAGCATTGGATTAAATGACAAGACAAGATTTGTGAGAGCATCTTAATTTAGCTGCCTCCTGTCACTACTTATCTTATTATTTTACCAAAATGGGACTTCCAGTCCACTCTTAACAGCATGTTTCTCCCTTACCGTGACTTGTATCTTTGACACAGCACACGTCCTGATTTCAATAGCCCTTCCTTTTGCAGTGAAAGATTTTCTGGCTGCGGTGAACTGGAGCACGGTCTTCAGGGAGTAATGGTATTCACGTAATTGTTGTCTGTAGGGAATTTGTCAGTTCTAAGAAGGATCTATATGGACAAAGTTTATAATAGATTTTGCTGATACTTGTCTGTGAAACAATACTGTTTTGGGCAGTACACCGTTGCTAAGAAAATAACTATAAACATCCCCACTTTCCTTACAGCAGTTCATTTGCGATGCTAATATTAAGCAGCTTTGCCTTCATACCCTGGCTGTGATAGTTGTGTATGCAGCTGGGTCATGTAATAACTTGGGAATCTGATCTGCTTGTGGAAAAAAAAAGGGAAAAATGCTCTCTTAACCAGACTTTTTCCTTGATCTCATTCATTTTGTGACCACACACACACTGCTGTTTTGGCACAAACACAGGAATAGGGCAGGACCACGAAAGTGAGAAGATGGGTATGAGAACTATTAAACTGACTTAAGTATCTCTGTTGCTGAAGGCAAGAAAGGAGCCTGAGGGTCATGGAAAAGAATCAAGGAAAAAAGGCTTTGTGTAGCTAAGTGCTCCAGAACTGTCTTGTTTTACCAAGTGGTGCACTGTGGATTAAGTCCACTGCTACCCCAAATAACCCAAATTAATGGTGAAGGGGTTGGATCTTCTGGAAGATGTGAACTGAAATTCTTTCAGCAGGTGCTGAATAGCCTTAACTCTGTCAGCCTTTCTCTATGCCAGAGGAGTTCCAGCCCTTGGATCATTTTCATGGCCCTCTTCTGGATGTGCTTCAACAGCTCAATCTTTTACTTATGCTGGGGGCCTCAGAGCTCGATGCAAAACTCCAAGTGAGTTCCCACAAGGGCAGAGTAGAGGTGAAGAATCATCTCCCTCAACCTTGGAACTTCTTCTAGACATGGCCTTTGTTGGTGCAGTTGTCTACTGTGTCACTGGATATAATTGACACCATCACCCTTGCAGAATAGCTCCAGTGTACAGGCGTACAACTGGCTTTGTGTTAGATGTTACCATTTGAAGCTATATTGATCACAGCAAATTGTGTAGAGTGGTAAAGGTAATGGAGTAAGTCCACTTTAACCACTGGTCGTGCCCAAGGAAGCCCAACAATTAGTGTAGATGGGACTGGAAGTCATCCTTGTGCTAGGTGCAGCCCATGTATGTTGGCTTTTAGGAGAAGACTTGTGATGTACTAGGAAAGGTGTCAAAGAAGGATATTGTGCCGTTTAAGTAATGGTTTCTGAATAATGCTTATTAGGAAAACCTGTGAAGGAAGGTCATGCCATAGATAGAGCAGCAAGTTCCTGTCATAATGGATCTCTTTTTCTGTTCCTCCTTAATTTGTTAGTGTGTTACAGGATCCATAATCTTTCAAGATGAGTTATTTCCAATATTGTGGACAAAGAAGAATGCACTGTCAGTTTTCTCATTTCATATCCCAGGAAAGAAGAATGTTGTGGCTGACATGCTCATCAGGCGATAGTTAGATATGTATTTCCCACTCTTAAGAGGAGTCCTCAGTTTGCTTTTTTGTATCTCCTTTTCCCCAAGAGGATCAGAAAACAAGGACAGTTGACTAGTTACTAGCTGCAGCAGCCTTTCCCACTTTCTTTCCCTTATGTTTTCTAGCACCATGGTAAAGTTTTGAGCATTACTGTAAACCAGAAGAGTGCAAACTGAAATCAAGTAGCCTTGATTTTTCTGAACGTCGTACGTATTCTCCCTTTGGAAGTGATCTGCTCTGAAAGGAATCAGTAATACATAAAAACTGAGAAAGCCTGGATCTGCCTCCATTTGTCCTGAGAAACTTTAAGTCAAAGAGGCCACTTGGAGAATGAGACAACTTCTTTTGAAATCTGTCACATCTTTTATTATAAAAATGCAGTATGAAGGCAGAATTCATCCCTGAGTGCCAGAAGTTCACTCCAGATCCCTTAGAAGAGTTTTCCTTTCACCTAACTGTAGTGCGCTCCAGAGAAGAGTTGTAACATGCCCCTGGGTAGTGACAAAGCTTCTACCTGCGTGTTCATGAAATACATTAATTTAGAATGGGTTTTTTTTAATGCTGTATCATCTAACACTTTAGAGTGTGTCTGGATGCCTGAGTCTTCCATTATGTACAGCGTTCTGTGCCAAAGAGGAGGGCTCAAAAGAAAAAAAATGGGTATCAGGTATCAGTTGGCAAAATTAGAAGTAGCTTTCTGGAAGCTCTAATAACTTTGGGAGTACAAAGATCACAAGCTGTAGGCAAAAGGTGTCACTTGTTCATACTTTCTCTGGAGCAGTCATGTTGGCCATCTCATTGTTCTTTCCTATTTGCTGTTTACAGTTTCACTGTATATTAATTTACTAGTTGTCATCGTAGAAGTTTTCTTTTACATTTAGACTTTTCTAAGGATAATTTGCTTTTATTCTTTCTTTAAATGGACATTTGTGAAGATGGAGGATGTATGTCTCATTACCAGTAAGATAAAGAATTTGTTAACCTGTACTATATTTGGGTATTGGAATTTGTGGATCAAATTTTCTTGCCTTACAACCTGAATAAGTTCTTTGTTAGAAAGATGAAAGACTTCGCTGGCATTTGCTATCTTCATTGTGTTTCTTGCTCTACAGTAGAATCGTTTTATGAGGTTGTAATGCTTGACTTTCTAATAGGAGGTTTCCAATTACTCTTTAATTTTTGGAAGTGTCTTAGTTGGCATGTTTCTCAAAAGCTGACATTGCATCTCTTGCCAGTGATTAACAGATTTCTCCTGCCTTTATGTGGCATGAAGCAGACTTTCTTGTGAATCTTACAGTTCATCTTATGTCAGAAGAGGAAGAAAACACAGAGTTTTCACCATTGATTTAAAGAACACATTGTTAAATGCTGTTTTTCCTGTGAATGAGAAAATTCTTTGTAGAACAAATGGAATTGTATTATTCCAGGAACATATGAAGTGAGTTTGAGTGGTGCAGAACCCTGACTCATTTAACACATTCTAGCCAAGTTACGCTTTTGTTAAAAACAACTGCTTGTGCTCTTCCAGATAACCCAACTGCTTCCATTTCATTTTCTAGCCACTTAAAGCTTTTCTTATAGACAAGAAAAGAGTGTTTGAAAACAGACTACTCATGAAAAGCCCTGGAAACAAAGTCATAGTATGAGTGTGCCTAACTCTTAAGACTTCATTGTTTTACCACCTTAACAAAGGTTTGTTCATGCCGTCATAGGTCACTAAAGGACTCTTTCAGCATTCTTGGCTACCTCCAACATTATACTTTTAAAAAACTCTTATTGTTAATCTAGTTAAGAGGAGATGCTCAAAGTGCACCCATAGAGTCAGTACTGATCATGGTGCTGTAATGGAAGCTTTGGGGAAGGACCTTACCATGAGTTCATGTGGTACAGCTAAGGACTGCAGCTGCCTTTGGAGTATTTGTAGTACACAAGAGTTTTCTGTTATGAGACAAAACTTGCACTTTGCAGTGCAAGTTGGTTGTTCAATTGTAGATGTGAGGAAACCTATTAGATATTAAATATTGTATGTTAGAACAAGTGGGACTTAACTGTCTGCAGTGTGCAAATCTGTTCCTGCTCAGTGATGTCCATTTTGGCCTGCTTATGACCTAGCTGAAGGCAAGCTGGTGACCCTTTATGACTTCTCTAGTACAGTTGGGAGGTGTAGGAATAGAGATCCTGAGGACTTCGTCTGTGCAAAGAACTGGAAAGCAATACTTAAGTGACATGAGTTAGTATAATAAGCTTTGTGTTAACTAAGTTGAAGGGTTTCTTGTTCATAATAGACATAATCAATAGTATACCACAACCTCAAGCATACACAGTTGTACCCAAGGTACCATTCTTGAATTGTGTTGCATTTTCTGTTCTGGGTGGTATATCCTTAAAATCACTGCCTTGTGAAAATATATTATTTTAAGTTCTTGCCTTAAATATACAGTATTTAAGTTGTTAAAAGTATTTAGCCTCCCAAAATCAGAGTATGGGATCCTGTTTCTGTAGAAGAAAGTTCATGACAAAAAAAAATTAAAATCAAGGAAAGAGCTGTTTCTAGTCTGAACTAAATTCTCAAGAGTCTTTGTAAAGGAAGATACTTGAATTTAAAGAATTAGGGAAAAGTAGCAAATTCCTGAATATAATCTTAAAAATGCACTGTATTTGTAATTTAATCCCAATTTACTACAAAAAAACCCAGAGACCTAAAATAGTACAAAATACACCAAAAAAATATTGAGTGGCAGCTCTGAGGTTGGTGTCCAAAGTACTGTGCTTCTTAACTTAAAAATTTGCTATTCCATATGCGTCTGCAGGGGAGGGGAAAAATCATAATCTCTAGTACACTTTAATATACATCCAGTTAAAATTGATACTTGTATTTCAGTGTTATCTGCTGCTCTTTAACAGTTGATAGATTTTGAAACATTAAATCAGTTATGTCTGTATTCTTCAGTTTCACTTAACATTGGCTTACACTTTCAGCTTCATTTGAAGTTAAATGGATTACTGAGGAAAGAGCCTTTTACTTGTTGCTATTTTCTGCAGCTGCTTGGGCTCTGGTATTATTGTTATGAAGGGGAATAGTAAATCATTCTTCTCTCTGCACTTCTCTGTGGTTTAAAATGGTGTGTGTATTTGTAATGTAGGAAAACCAGAACAGCATTCCCTGTTTTAGCAGTCATGGTGAATCACTTCCAGAACTTATTAAAATTAGGCTTGGAAAACTGTGAACTGCGTTGCTTTGGAAAGTAAGCTTGTATGGTTGTGGTGTGGAAACAAACATTTCAAGATACCCTTGATACCAAGATGGGAGGAGAAATCTTGTTCTATTGAAATTTGAACAAGAAGAGGCATTGTGTTCCATGATGTTACCTCCTTATGTTGTCATTTGTGTCTGTATGTCTTTACATACAAGAGATTTGGGTTCTGTAGGATGCATGGCTGTCTTGTAGAGCAGATGGATGTTGATGTGTGAGACAGCTGTTACTTGAATGCCTCTGTAACCATCTGGACTTGTGTATGCAGTAGAGCTGCCAAATAGCAGCAAGGTGTTTTTCCTTCACTTCTATGGCAGGCAGAAAGCCATCAGATGTACTACTGGCTTCCATGGTAACTTGTCATTGACTGTTAGGGCCTCTTGAAGTTTAAAATCATAAAAATTTGTGTTTGCCTTTTTTTCTGCCTATGAAAAAGCAGATTGGATCATGACTACTTGCATTCCTTAAGCAGTTCATCTTTCTGTTGAAGAAGTCGTTCTGAAAACGACTGCTAGCAGCATTAAAAATGTCAGGTACAACAGAAGCAAACTCAGGATAGTCTGAGTGTTGAATTTTGTCCAGAAGCCAAATTTATGTAGAAGGATTAAAGCAGGATTCAGGCATGCATTCCCTTTGAACTGGGATTGAATTCTGCCTTGGGAGAAATTTTACATAATTAATTACTGTGCAGAAGGAGCAGTAATTAAAAAGAATGTGTTGATACTAGGAACCTTTCTTAACTGAAGGTGAACACTTAGGGCAGTTCCAGTAGTACATTCTCAGTTCCTGTGGACACAGTCTGTGACCATTGTGACTATGTACATGCTTTTCACCCTTCAATGAGCTGAGCTTGTGGACTTTGTCACTGTGTATTTGGAAAAGCCCACAAGTCTGAAAGATAATAAGAGTAATAGAAGCTTTGTGAAAACAGGTGGCTGTATAGAACATGGGTTGTATTAAGTGTTCTGATGTTGAGGAATATTAGCTTTCAGTATGAGACAGAAGGAAGCTTCCACAGAAACAAGACTTTACAAATGGTCCAAAGGTGAGAGAAGCTTCAGGTAAAACATCTTTTTAAATGCTGTGGTCAGAAAATGTGCTTATCAGAAGTCTTGGGCTTCCTGACTATAGTGTTTGCAGAGCTGCTTCTGATGGGAGTGCTGAAAGAAATTGCTCTGTGTTACTGCCCACATAACCCTTGGTTATATTGCTTTTAAGATTGTCTTCTTCCTGGAGAAAGAGATTTCAGTGACCATGCGATGGTCTGAAGTCTTTAAGCTATAATGCTGTGCTTTGCTGTTTTGAGATTCTAGGAGGTCTGACATAAAATGTTATTCTTGAAAGCCATCCAGTTCATCAGGTAACCCACTGCATAGCCAGGTAATTGCTGCTTTTCATCTCTGGTAGGTAATTTGAGGTGTGGAGTGAGTCTTTCCTGATACACTACCACTTAGTGAATGCAGAGCGTGATGCTCTGTGGTTGTTATGAGTGCCCAGTCTTGGGGCGAGCAAATTGTTGTAATGTCAGTGTCATTGCAAAACTTCAGAGATATTTTTTTCCACCTGGGTGTTACAATGATTCATGTGACTGACTGATGGTGAACAAAGGTTTTAAAATGCAGTTTTGCAGATGGGCTTGGAGAAGTTGGTAAAAATCGACTGGGTGCTCTTTTTCCCCATGAACCAGGAAAGGCCTCAGCACGTAGAACACTTGCCAGAATTGTGTGGAGAGATTAGCCTCTTAGAGTAGTGCCAAGAGCCCTATTGTGCCTGGCTCTATACAAATAACAGAATATCATGAGATAAACTCGCAGCTATATTAAAGTGTCTTGAAATGCTTTATCTTGCTCTGTGCCTTCGGGTGTGCTTTCTTAGCCAGGCTCTTGGCACAGGAAGGGTGAAATCAAGTGCTTTAAAGCATCTTCCTAGTTCCAGAATATATTTACATCTATATCAGATAGTCTTGTTTTTAGGAACCTTCCAAAAGTTGGACCTTTTTGGTCTGAATTGAACAGCTAGGATTCGTACTGCGTATTAAATCCTTCTCTTAACTCATGTGACCTGAAGTGTCTGATATTGAGTTGCTCAGGTGTTCTTATGTGATATCCTTGTGAAAGTAAAATAGATGATGCCCTCTCAGGGCTAAGAAGCCTGACTATACCTTATGATCAGCAGGCTTCAATTGCATGAATTGTTAAGCACTGACATATTCTTAATCACAAATAGTGCTTATATCTCAGAGGGAAGTTTAGCTTTTTGTAAGGCTTTGAAGAAGTTGTGTAACAAGCCCTTGTTGCCTTACCCTGGAGCGTTTGACTTAAACTCAGGTCTGTTTCTTGATGCACAGATTTAATATATGGGAGACTGTGGCCTCCTCAGTCATGGTTTTAAGTTGCTATTCTAATTTAAGAGGTTTCTGGCCCTGTGGGAGTCTTTTCCCCTCCTCTTTAGCTGTGTGTGTGGCTGTGTTCATATGAAATGATTTCATGGGTATAGAAAAAAGGAGCCACAAAAGCCTGTGGGCAATCTCGTGTTTGAATAGGATCAGTCCCCAGGTTTTGGGTTGTGTGGCTACACAAACAACTCTATGAATAAAATGTCCAGATGTGTGTGCTTACATGTAATGCTTAGAGATTTGATATGCATTTTTGGTACAGGATTGCACTTTGGCCCAGGCAAATCTCTAGGATTCACCTTAGTGTGTCCTCGTAAAGCTGCCTCATGAAACAAGCTGGAATTGTCCCTGGCTTTGCTCTGGGACTACCTGTTTCCTGTATGAAAAGTGGGAAGTGCTTTGGATTTTCTGGATCACTTTTAAGGGTTTTCAGTGCAAGATGGTCAGATTCACAAGGTCTTCTGTAACAAAATCTGTCATCAGCAAAATCACCTTCTTCCTAATCCATAAAGACCCATCTGTTGGATGCTCAAAGTGCTTACAATGTATTAAATGTGACAGAGTTTAAACGTTTTTCTTGTGTAACTAAAGAAAATGGTCTTGAAAAGTTTAATTGCAATGGAGACTATTGCAGTAGCATTATTTGGGTGGGATTTTACCCCCTTTTGACTAGAATCACTCAGAGCAGTGATTTATAGCCTGTTTTGAATAGTATCTAGTACAAACCCACAATAATCAAATTGCGTGGTTGTTCTAAATTGGCACTGGTGTAAGCTGGAGGAGTATTAAACTTGTGCTGCAATTGTTTGTTCTGAGTGTGTTGAATTTGTTGGTGTTCTGTGAGTTTTTTTCTATACAGAAAACAAGGAAATAATATTGATAAGAGAGCACAATACGGATGCTGAGACTGTTTCAGTAGATAAGATTTAGATTTCCGTATATACTTGAATGGGAGTCAGTTGTCCTTTTGGGTGCTCAACAACTACAGCATAGTGTGTCCAAGCTGAAAAAAATGAAATGTAACAGTGTCCTGCTGAAAAACACCCTGTGTGGTGGAAAGGGAAAGGCATCAGCGAGTGTTGTCTCTTAATGTTAGCGTGAAGAGATGAACCAGATGAACTTGTTCTGTAGATTTTAAAGCCAGTCTTAAATAATCTCCAGTTTAGAGCTTTGAGTTATTGTATGGTGACTCTTATAATTAAAAGCAAACCAGTTAAGCAAGCACAGAGTCAAAAAGTGTATAAGCAAGTTAATTGGCTTAAACTCACACCCAGTAGTCTCTTTCCTCCCTTTGTCATATGCTGGGTTGAAGAGATATGTGGCCTTTGAGTTCCAGTAATTAATGCACTTCAACCTGAAGCTCTGTACTAGTAGCCTTCTGGTAGTTCC